>JAJMFO010000018.1:8883-159616 GCA_030574715.1 Xingzhongia strasburgensis
TCTTTTTCTTAGGTGAATTTTTCCGCAACCAGCGTATTTCAGGGGCAAACTTGCAGAATTTCACTAAAAAAAACGAGCTATGAATCCTCTTTTTTCAGTGGATTCTGTCTCTCTAATCAGTTTCAAAACTTGCGGGATGTCCTCTACTCATCATCTTTCCCATACTTCCCTTTTTCTCCCATTCCCATACATAACAAAATAGCAATCATGGAAAAAAAAAACCAGTCTAGGCCCTTGCAGCTTGCAGCCGATTGTAAAGATTTGCAACGAAAAAAATAGATTTACGTACCAAAGTTAAACATCTCACATCAATGATTCACCTGAAAACTCGATCGGTCAAGATAAAACGGTAGATCATTAGCGCTTAATTTACCACTTTATTCAAAATGAGGTGCACCGTGTCTCACATATATTTAGCGTTCTAGTAATACTTATCTGATCTGGAACAAAAATGATGAGATCATAACAAAGTGGTGCTACAAGATAACATAGATCTACACTCTCGTTCGATTGCTATCATACTAGCAGATAACCTGATGTTTTTCATTCTTTGACAACATCCCCACCGAGAAGTGATTGTCCTCTATACTGATTTTTCCTCTCTTCTTCAACTTTCTTTAGTTTCTTCTCCCTCTTGGATTTACTCTCTTGTTTACCATGGAATTGATGGGATAAGTACTTGTAAGCTTCCTTTGTATTCATTTCACGACCAAATTCATCTTTATAGCTAACTTTGATCTCAGATCTATTCTGTGATAATTTACTATTCAGTTCATTTTGATCAATGAAAAATTCATGAAGTTTGGATAGTTCTCTATTCAAGTATTCCTCTTTTTCATTCTTACTCAATTTATTATAATAAACTCCGTCTGAAGATGCCAATATCTCCTCTTCCAACTTTCTCTTTTCAATATCAAACTTGATCTTGTTCAGTTCTAGCTTATCTCTCAGCTTCTTAACCTCACGTTCCTTATCAATTTGTTCCTGTGTCTTGGTTTGCATAACGTTCTTGGATTTTAACAGATTGACCAATGATGAAAGACCTCCTGAGAAATCCATATTGTTGTCATCGTCATCATCGTCACTTTCATTGGCCTTTATTTCGTTATCATTTATCGGTTCTCCAACATCTTTGACTTCAACATCACCATTACCATCAATATCATTTTCAACAACAGTTGATGACTCAATTACACCATTTTCAGGACCAATATCTTCATTTTTTTCTTCATCTTTAGTAACTTTAAAAGAATCTAAAAACTCAGTATTTTCATCCAAAACAAACCCATTACTCTTATCCTCGTTATCAACATCCATTCCATTTTCTTCCTGATCCTTGATCTCCCTGGCTATCTCTTCAGGCGTTTTTCTCTTCATTCTTTTATTTCTTTGGACTTGTAAGAAAGACTGAAGCTCAGAGTCATCTTGAGTTTGCAGATCTTCATCTTTTATTTGAACATTTCTTAGCACTATTTCATCACCGTCTTCATCAACAAGTTCCCTTTTACGCTGATTGGACTTTGATGCCTTCTTTTTCAGTTTTTTCATCTTCACAGGTTTGCTTTTAGCATAATCAGACTCTAACTCTTTGGGCATATCTTCGTCGTCTTCCAGATCACTGAGCTCGAACTGTATTCTTTTCTTTCTGGAATTTTCCCCTTGTTTAATTGATTTCTTGGGTTCACTAGAGATTTGAATGGTGTTTCCGTCTAGAACAAATCCATTATTTTGGTCACCACCATCCATCTCTTCTTGATAGATATCTAGCTTAGTTCTCTGTTCACCAAATTCATTGAATCGATTAGTTTTAAGCTTAGCTGCCATCTCTTTGGCTAGTTTCTGTTTTTTGACTAATGCTTCCGACTCCAATTCATCATCCTCGTCCATGATATCTTGGTCTTTGAGAGTCAAAACAACATCTTCATTCATACCTTCAAAATCTTTCAAATCGTGGGTCACTTTCAAGCCAATCATGCTAGTGCCATCTTCTTCCATAGAAGATGGTTTCTTCTTCGTACTTTTTGCCTTATTTACTGGTGCCTTGATATTGGAAAGCCAGTCATTGTTTTCTTCTGCATCATCGAGCAAACTTTTTAGTATAGTGCGTTTTCTTGATGTACCGGATCTGGCTTCTTGGATATTTTGCTTGATTTTGGATTCCTTCGACTTTTGTAATTGCTTGGCTTGATATTCCTCAGTGGTCTCATCTCTTGCAGATTCTGAATGCTCTTCAATGGGCCTAAGACCTAATGATACTCGAAGTTTGTTTGTCTCACTTATCGAGAGTGAATCTTTTGCATTGGTCTTGTATCGATTGTCATCATTGACTGTGTTCTGCGTGGGCAGTGGGATGGGTTTAAGTCCCAAAGACAACCTTATCCTGTTTGTCTCTTCGATGGAGATAGACTCTTCTGACATTTCAGCAAGTGGCAAGAAGAACAATCAGATAAGTGAATAGTTTTGACAAGTTTTGAAGAGCTCATCATTAAAAAAACTAGCGTCACATTCGTAGAATGACTTCGCGACTTGCAATTCCAATGCTGCCCTTACCGTATAAACAGTTATCTATTCACGCGCTACTATGTAGAACTTTTAGTTTCCGGCATTGTGTGAGTGTTTTGTCCTTGACATTCTATCACCTGTAAGTTTAAAGGCATCTGAGCCAAATTCCTACATTGGCATTCACAAAATGTCATAAACCTTTTCCAAAATGTCCCCTTCATAATTCTTTTGACACAATCAGCACGGCTCAAATCTCGAAAAAAAGCCGACTTCTGGGTACAACTAAAATCTTGGCTTTATAGGTACAACAATGGACGTTTTCCCTCATTTTTGTTGATTATTTGTAAACATTAGAGAATCTGTACCGTGCTATCTCCAGTGGCAGCGTGATAAGTGATATGCTGCTAGAGATATCCGTGGCTCTACAGCTCGCTAGACCTGCTGTGAAACTCGCTTTTAGGACGGCTTTCCCGTTGATCGGTGAACCCAGTCGGCGTTAATGCCTAAAATGGCTCTATTACGTCGGTGATGTTAGTATTCCCATTAGAAAGATTCAAATTTTTACTGCAAACGACTTTTACTCAGCTCAAACCCCACTTAAGCTCACCAACTCACTTTCCACAGCCAAGGGTATCATATCGTTCGCCGGCCTAGTATAACATCTGAGTCCTCCTGCGTTATGTCCACCGAACACAAAAGCGACTCATCCAACTCATCGCACATAGCACATGAGGATTATTTCAAAGACTTCACAATAGACGAGTCAGGACTACTGGTATTCCAACATGATAGCGACAAAAACCCGGCAAGGTGGTCTCCCAAGAAGAAATTGAAACATACCATGTTTTATGGTTTTGTAACATTTGCTGCCCAGTTCAACTCTACAACTTTATCTTCATCTCGATTCCCAGAATTACTGAAAGAGGTTTTTGGGATCTCCAGAGAAGTTTCTCTATTGACAAACACACTATACATTTTGGGTATTGCCATTGGACCCATGGTTTTTGCACCACTGTCAGAAGTGTATGGTCGTAAACTTGGAGTGTTGGTACCCTTTTTACTATCTGCCGTTTTCACATTTGCATCAGCTACCTGTTATAACGTCGCAAGTTTAATGATATACAGATTTCTCTCAGGTTTCTTTGCAGGTGCTCCAATTGTGTCATCTGGTGGTGTTTTAGCTGATATTTACACAATCCCAGCACAAAGAGGAAAATATTTGGCGTTATACGCGGTATTCGTGTCCCTTGGACCAAGTTGTGGACCAACAATATCATCCCTGATGATGTACAGTCGACCAAGTGATGATGTAAGTGCCTGGAGGATTCCATTATACTTTTCGGGTCTGTTAAATGCGTTTCTGTTCTTTGTCTGCCAACTAATATTATCTGAAACTTATTCACCAGCTATTTTAGCTAAAGAAGCCAGAAGACTAAGAGTGAAAACTGACAACTGGAGTATACATTCTAAGAAGGATACATGGCTGTTAAATTTCAGAGATATTGCCAAAGTACATTTGATTCGTCCATTTGCTATGTTAGTAACTCCAATTGTATTCACTATTGTCTTATTTGCAAGTTATGCATTTGGGGTTTTTTATTTAATGATCAGTGTTGTACCTGATGCAGTTAATATGACTAGAGGGTGGACAGGTACAGTGGCCACCTTACCTTTGATTGCCTTGTTTGCTGGTACTTTCAGTGGTTGTATGATCAATATGGCTTGGGCTGACGTATTTGCTAAAAAAGTTGCTGCTAATGGTGGTCAGGTTGTTCCAGAGGAAAGATTCCCTATTGCAATGTATTTTGGATGGTTTTTACCAGCTGGTATATTCATATTTTCATGGACGAATTATGCGGATATCCATTGGTTTCCATGCTTGATTGGAATCTACGCCATGGGTGTTGGGTTCTTGATCATTTTCCAATGTTGTCTGAATTACCTAGTTGATTCTTACAAGATATATGCTGCCTCCTCCATTGCTGCCAATACGTTCTTGAGATCTGTTTTCGCATCATCATTTCCATTGTTCTCTTACCAGTTGTTCAATAACCTCGGTGTTCATTGGGGTGGCTCTTTAATCGGTTTTGTGGCACTAGGAATGATTCCTATTCCTTTCGTCTTTTACAAGTATGGTGCTCAAATCAGAGCCAAAAGGCCATATAGAGGTATTTGAGCCCCAACGAGATGCTCATCACAAGGCTCTGCTCATCGACTGTTTCTCACCATCTTATTTGATTTCTCACGACATGAATAATAATACTATAGATTCTCAATACATACACTAATATTTAACTGATTATCATGTTTAGATCACCTTTTTCCTACTACGATACATGTCTCATCCTTTGAAGGCGCTTACATATATCCGAGCCGATGAAGCAGGATGGTGTGCGGATGTGTCATCTTCTCAAAAAATACACAATTCAACAGTAAACATTTCACCCCTGTGTACATATTTGCCACAAGAGTTTGCTGACTGTTCAAAGCTCTAGGAAACTTCTACACCATGCGTTTTGCTGCCATATCTGCGCTGCTTATCCCCGCTGCGTCTGCTGCTGTCCAACAACAATGCATTGCCTTTGAAGACCCAGGCGACTCCGTAGGGGTTTTAACCGTCAATGCCTCATCTGTGGACACGAGCGTGTTGATATACCACCTTGTTGACCTGGAGAACACAAACATTCCTTTGCAAGTCACCGACTACATTATTCAAAGCGAACCAGATGGGTTTGGCGTGTGTTCCCAGAAGGCGTTTGATAGCGGATATTGTGAAAATCTGGGCTCGTTTATGGTTGAGACTTCGAAGGCTCAGTCTAATGTGGTGAATGAGTTCGTTCTAGCTGGTGGTCACGCACAGTACAGGGTTGAAAAGCAGGGCGTCTACTGCTACGTTGCTTACCAACAGGGTGAAGCTGTGAAAGGGGTCAAGACTATCCAAAGACACACTTACGGGTTCGCCTCCTTAAGGGAGTACGAGGTTATAAAGGCTGGTTTTGTTTTCATCATTGTGCAGCTCTTCATCCAGATTACAGCTATCTTCGTCTTAAAGAAGTACCCATCTTTCAAGGCTACTATATATGAAGATATTGTTCTCTTGTTTCTCTATGGTGCCATTCTCCAAGATGTCCAAATTTGTTCTTTGTTGTACCGCAATAATAGAAACGTTTCATCCAGATTTTATGATGTGGAGGGTGACTTCTGGCAAATGGTCTACTTTCTTATCTCAAGTCTTATCTACTATAAACTAAGCATTGGTGTTTTTGGCTTTGGTCAAATAACAGAGAAGATCAACATCCAGAAGGCCTTTAAAGTCTGTTTGTTTGGCTTTGTTCCGGCAAAATTGATCACCATCAACTCTCAAACACTCTTGAAAATCTTACCTTTTGGTCTTTCATCACTTTTGATTCTGTTCTCTAGCCTGTTCGTTACATTTTGCTGGATTCCTATGTTTGTCATGATCTGGAAAAACTCAAATAAAACAATAAAACAAATTATGGATCCGATTTTCCTCAGAAATTATAAACTCACCAGAAGAATTCTACTCTGGGGTCCAATATTGGCCAATCTGGTTTCTTTCTTTGGTGTTTTAATTGTGGTGTTGAACTCAACTAAGGATTCTTTGAACATTGATCCTGCTACTGGTCAAATTGTGGACCTGTCTAAATTGACAATGCAGATGGGAGATGCCGTATTCAGACAAGATTATTGGTTTGTTCTGTTGAAAAATCTTCCTATGTTCAGCTCTATGATTACATGTACTGTATTGATGTTTTATGTTTGGAGACCAAAAGTTGTTAACAGAACTGAATTTGAAGAGATTAGATCTCATGAAATGAACGATGAACCAAAAGGTGAAGTCCGTATGTGATTAATCAAAAGATTTGACTAGGTTGTGGGGATCTTGGATTTATATTTTATGATACTTTTAGATAAGAGAATTGTAGTCATTTGCTATATAGAGTCAGCTTTATTTTTCATCACAATAGCTGACACATGAGGCATGGTTATGCTAATGCCAGCACTGTTTACAATTTACTCTTCTGATAGTTAACACAAAATGTTATAGTGAAGCTAGTCTCTATACCCTTAAAGCTTCTCCTTGGAGTTGGCTTTTTTTGTGTATGAATGAAGGAGTAAGTGGTCAGATCATAGTGGTTGCTTTTCAACGTAGGCCGGAGGATTTATATATTCAGGAAGTTTTTCCACAGGAGGAACAACAATCACGTTCTCCTCTTGAATTCTGGCCTTACGATAGGTCCAGCTGTTGCCTTTAGTGGTGAATTTGGCCTTTGCAAAGAAGTAATAGTTCAAGTTACCATTGCATATACTGAATGAAGATGTGATAGCGGGCACACGAATTTTGTCCTTGAAGTGCTCACTTAGATCGAAAATATATTCATCTCCATTCAGTGCAGTGATCCCTTTATTGATAATCCATTGTCCCACCTCTGAATGATCCGCCCTTTGTAAGTTGGCAAAATCAATGGGTATCGAGTTACCATGTTCTAAGAGACTGAACTTTCTTCTGGAAGAATCATAGTGACCCTGAGCAACAAGATTGAGCTGTTCGCATAAATGAATATCTAGATCTTTCAGATAGAACAGTCCCAGCTCATTAGAGACTGGCTGCCCCTTAGATTTCTTGTCCTCAAAAAGAAACTCTTCGGGTCTTCTATCAGTTAGTAAAAGAATTTTTACTGGTAGACGCTCTGTATCAGAGGCCAAAAGATCAGGTATGACAACAAGTAGTTTGAAAGCCAACGAGCTCCGTTTACTCTTATTGAATAAGGACTTCAACATCCCACTGTCTTCTGCACTTTTATTGAGTTCAACACTGTCACTCAAAAAGAATTTATATCGATTGGACTCTGGAGCAGATCTGAATTCGAAAGCAAGAGGATGTATATGTCGAATACTCATACCAAGAGAACTTGAACGACGAATAGTAAGTTTCAGAAAATATTGGATTTTCAATTCATGCCCTGATAATGTGGGCTTGAAATATTGTGGAGGAAGTGGGACTACTGAAGCATGATATCTGGCACTTGCAGGGTCATAAGTTCTATGTTTTGTTTGATTATCCTGTTCATAAGCATCCTGATGGAAATTAGATCTAAGGGAACCTTCCCTATCTGTACAATGTGCATATTCTGGGAACTTGAACTCAAAGGGGAAGTCAAACTTGGTACCTTTTATGAGGGAGAATTCTTTTGTTTCACTTCTTATATGGTTTCGTACTTCAGGAGGTGGGAACAGAGTGTTGACATCATATATCAGGTCATGCTTCTCTAAATGCTCAATTTGAATGTTCCCCATGCTTTGAGTGAACTTGGACGTTGATATCCCGAGCAATTTAATTTGAATGTTCCTGACGCTTATGTCCTTCTCGATGTTAATATGAACAAGACCCTTGACAACATCTCCTGCATGGAAAACAGCACCAGCAGATGAAGGATCTCCACCTTCTAAAGTGAGTGAGACTGAGCCCATTAGTTACTCAATTGCCTTTTTGACGAACCACAGACTATATCCACTACCTTGTTAAGACTATTTCTCAAACACGAAACAAGTACGGTGTTTTATACTCAAAGTGTCGAATTTACTTCTTGAAACAATAGCTGACGCATGGCTATGTCTGCACGGCGTTAATCGGGGTTAAACAAATTAAAAATAGAGAGAGAGAAAGAGAGCAGTACAACTTCATTGCAACAAATAATGTTCCATTTCATACAAATTATACAAAATGCCATGCAATTAACTAATCATCAACCTCCCCGATTCTCTCTTTTAGGATATAGTTATATATGTATATGAATAAAACACTCGAAAAAAAACAAACCACTAATTTACAATATTGAAAAACCAAACATATAAGAACTCAATGACAGATTTGATAACAAATCTAATCTTTGTTCTTTTTGGATTTCTTTTCCTTCTTCTCTTTCTTTTCCTTCTTAGCCTTCTTTGGAGAAGCTTCCTCATCTTCATCTCTCTTACGCTTTTTATCTTTTTTATCCTTCTTTTCCTTCTTTTCCTTCTTGTCTTTCTTTTCCTTCTTTTCTTTCTTTTCCTTCTTTTCCACCTCCACTTCTTCTTCATCACTCTCGTCATCAGAATCAGCGGCAACAGATTTTTCCACAGTGTCAGCATCCGCATTGTAAGCACGAGCTTCTGTGATTTCAACCTTCTTATGGTCACGAGAAATCTTGGATGTGGTACGTAAATCTCTACCTTCCAATGCACTCAAACGGGATTCAACCTTACCTCTGACATCTAAACCAATTTCACCAGAGTCATCACGGTCTTCAGCCAAAGCATCATAACGTAGAGCAACAGCAGCCTTAGCGGCTAACACTCTAGCAATCTTACCTTTGTTTCTACCAGAAGCTTGACCAACTAAAGAAGCATGGTATAATAGACCATACTTTGGTGTGTCATGTTTAGTCTTCAAAGCTCTGAAAAGGGCCTTTTCAGCACCCAAGATTTGAATAGTAGAAGCTGGTGCCTTAGCTAAAGAGATCAAAGAACCAGAATGAGCAATTAATCTAGCACCAACCAATTCACCGACTAAAGCTGTTAAATTTGGAGCAATAGCTTTCATTCTAGAAGATAAATAGTTTGATAGTTTTTCTCTGTAAGTGGCAAACTCAACAATTTGTTCAGCAAGAGCCTTGATGTTGATTAAATCAATTTCAGTGATTTCAGTACCCATGGAAACTTCAGCAGCGGTCTTAACACGTTCTTCAGCTTCTTCTGGAAGAATTTCACTAAGGTCAGTCTCGGCAGCGTTTGATCTAACACCCATGGTCAAGATGATTCTAGCATAAGCAACGGAATCGACAATAATCTTTGCCAATTCCGGGAAATGCCAACCATACCATTCTTTACATCTCATTGCGTATGTGTTTAGTTCTTTGTCCAAATCGTCTAGTAGAGCAATGGCTTGAATAATCATGGTATCAACTTTATCAGCAGAGAATTTTAATTTATGACGACCGATAGAATGAGCCAAACCTAAAGACATCTTTGATAGGTCAGAGTCGGACAATCCCGGTAGCAAGTCTGGTAAATGCTCTCTAACAGCTCTGTATAAGTCTAAAGTGACAGCATCTGAGACAACGTTCAAGTTCAAACCCAACTTGTTGATGGCATTAGCTAATTTGGTTTCAGAAACAATCAATGTGGTCTTCTTATCAGCTTTGACATCATCCAACAGAGACTTCAACTGATCAGAAACTTTCCCCTCGATCACAGAGTTGATTTCCTCCAAGGCGTTAGCAGCAGAGCTAAACTTGGAAAAGGCAGATACTTTGAATTGGTCCAAAACCTTTTCAGTGCTGTTAAGGTCTGTTAAAAGACTCGAAGACTTGTAAATCTTCTTGTCTGAGGCCTTCAAAAGGGCATAACCAGCTGCGGTTTCAGTAAGGACGTATGCCATTGTGTACTTTTCCTAAACTCGAGATAACCACAAACAGTTCCAAAGCGTTACTTTACTTTCTACTCTTTTGGCAGAGTTGAAATTTTTTTTTTCCCTCTTCACACTGGTAAATTTTGAAAATTTTATTTTCGCCAAAAGCGATGATTTGCCCCATACGGTAATTGTATTTCGCGAACCAGCGCAATAAAATCACATGCAGTATCATTCTTCGCCAGTATGCGCAAGAGACCCAAAACAGCTCATTTGCGCACTTCACAGCTCTAAATCGGGCAATTACGGCAGAAACATTCGCCAAATTCTCAAAAAGAAAAACAGAAAGTTTCAAATCAACAAACAACTTGATTGAAATCTCTTGATAAACACTCAAATCTCTTGACATTCCAGATAAAAATCCACAACCACAACTATAACTTAGACATTAAACAATGGCATCCACAGCAATACCCAAAGCCTCTGCGCAAAACAGGAAAGAGCCCAAACCACTCAAACACGACACGATAACAGTCACGTCGTACGAAGGCGAATCAACTTCTTCATCCTCCAACTTGCCCTCTTCTTCAAACTCATCCGATAACGACTCCACACTGCTTTCCGTCGTGACAAATGATATAAACGAAACAAACGACTTTGTCGGATCACTGCTAAGGAAACCGGGCTCTCCTGCTATCGGGAATGACTATCTCACAATACATCACGTCTTTGGTGACTATATTCGGAAGCACGAAATCCCTCGTAAAGTCTTCCACAGCTCGATAGGATTCTTGATCGTGTATCTATACACAAAGGGACATCACACGAACTGGTACCCTCCATCATTCACTGTGGCATTTCTCGTGATTTTCGCCATTGATCTTATAAGGTTCAGATCTAGGAGGTTCAACTATTTGTACTGTCAAGTTGTCGGTTTTTTGATGAGAGAAAAAGAGGTACAAGGTTTCAACGGTGTTCTTTGGTATATCTTGGGACTGGATTTCTCCTTTTACTTTTTCTCAAAAGATATTGCTCTATTAAGTGTCTTGTTATTGAGTTGGGCAGACACTGCAGCTTCTACATGTGGTAGAAAATGGGGTTATTTAACTCCTAAGATTGCAAGAAATAAATCTTTAGCAGGTTCCATGGCTGCATTCACTGTTGGGGTTATAACAAGTTATCTCGTGTATGGCTATTTGATCCCTCATTATTGGTATCTCAATAAGCCTGAAGATATATATTGGACCCCAGAATCAAGTTATTTGAATTTACATACCATGTCATTCTTGGCGGGATTCGTCACTGCTTTGTCGGAGGGCATTGATCTTCTTAACTGGGATGATAACTTCACCATTCCAGTGTTATCAAGTATCTTTATGTATTGTGTGATCACAGTTTTCCATAAATGATAGAAAGGGGCCACTTTTTTACGAACATTACATTCATTTGTCCTTACACTCTTCATTCATATATAGGCATACCATTATTATCCACACATTTCAATAGATCTTTTCTTGTCATGACTCTTATTACAATTTAATATTTTGCATATGAAGACTTCTTGTAGTAACTCCACCCGCTAGCTTACAACCCACTTTCACTTGATCATCTTCTCCCAGAATCACCGACTCAAAACTCATAACTACAAGCTCGTGTTTTTTTCTATTATAATAGGAACCCAAATTACATTTCAAATAATTAAACAATAAAAGACTCAATTATGCCTAATTTTAAAACAACACAGAAATTTTCCATTTATTTAAAGAAGCAGTTTAGTAGAAAGTAGTTGGACGTTTTGGAGCGTAAACATTCTTGGTCTTTTGGACACGGTGTGGTAATGGGAATTTCAAGTCTTTTGATAAGAATTGTTTAATGTATTGACGTTTGACATCATCAGTCTTTTCTAATTCAACAACCTTCAAAATGTGGATGTTTCTAAATCTAGCTCTGTGACGGGCAGCTAAATCTTGGTACATGGTAGCAACGGCACCAACTCTGGTAACATCTCTGAATTCTTTGTACAAGTTGTGGGTACCGGATCTAGAATCGTAACGAATCCAGATACCGAAGTTTTTAACTTTAGTTGGGTGGGCTTCAGAAATTTCGTTAACGGAAACAATTTCACCAGAAGCTCTTTTAACTTTGTGCAATTTTTGTAAGAAATACCAGTAACGAGATTTAGCAATAACAACGTTAGAAGCAAAAATTCTCATACGGTATAATTTTGGTTCTGGAACAGATTCAGTTGGTAAACGACGACCAATGACTTGGTATTCTCTGAGATGAGTCACTATTGAGATTGAAAGTTAGTATTCTGCTTTGAAATGTAGACTGGAATAATTCATGAAAGGATCCAAACAAGATTTTCCGTATATCAGAATTGATGTTTATGTTTTACTGAAATAATTCATTAATGTATCTTGACTTTGAGATGAGTTATAGGTTCTAGTAAATGGGGGTGACCGAGCTGAATGGCTGCTTCTCTCTGATATGGATGGGAAACCTTCTGCAGCTCTTCCTTGGTTGAATATTTCACTTTGCATCTTTTGATGGAAAATTGATGATCGATTGAAATGATGACATGACATGATACACACGGATAACTTCACAGTGACATGTTGATTTGCTTGATTGGACCTTCAGCACTATTCTTCTCCATTGATTACTCACTTTTTGCTTGATTGATCTTCGAGGTTGATGGTGTTTTAAACTAAGTTGTATAAATCCAGTTTTTCACTTTCATGAAAATTGTTTGTGCTGGAGGACGCACAGGACTGCCGCTGGTGATCGGATGTTGCTCAGCTAATGAAAATCAGATTTCGCGACCCCCCCTACTAAAGTGGGCTGGTTGGTGCCGCAGTCTTAGGTTTTCAAGAAAATCACGAGTCACATAGACATCAGCCCTTGCCTACATCACGTGGGGAGGTATGTCAAGGGCTTCATCAATCATTTTCATGGCGTATGACTTTAATCTACAAAAGAACCATAAAAGAACCATAATAATCATAGTAGATAACCGATCATTACTCAAACACACATTTACACAAACACATCTTCCTTGGTTCTGAGGCTAAAGTGATGACAACAATAACAAATTCAGTCCAAGTAAAAGAACAAAAGAACATCTCAACAACTTTTAATCAATCGATATTAGCAAGACCACTCATTCAAAAAGCACAACTGTAAACCCTTCATCTTCCGCATAATGGTCACACGCCTTCCAAAATGATCAAGCAGCTCCAGTAACGACAGTTGGTTGTTTAGTAACCTCTGTACCTTCCTCCCCACTCATTGGTTCTTCATTGTTTTTGGAACCACCAAACATGGATTGCCAGGCACTAGACCAAAGACCCGTAGCAGTTGACCAAGCTTCATTTGTTAAATCTGACGAAGAATCAAAGACAACTTTACATGGGGTATAAACTCCAAATGGCTTTTCCTTCTCCAAATTTTCTTGGAAAACATCATAGACATGTTTCTTGTAGTTGCATGGAACCATCAAAACGTTCATTTTTGCATCATAACAAACTGGAATGGAACGCTTAGTTAATTCACACCCGATGATGACATTTCTTTGGACTTCACTGGAATAGTCATGGGAAACTGGCTCATAATTTGGCAAATACTTACCACCAACCGTTTCCAAATATTCATTGATTGGTCTGAACAATGGATCCATTGAACTTCTCAATAATGGTTTGCCTTTGGTATCATACAAATTCTTGTTGTAATAAGCACGGAATTTGTGGACCATGTCAATAGATGGGAAAATAACATTCTCATCAACGACATCCACGGTCGTATCAGCGGCATTCTTGATAAATTCACCAGTCTTAACAAAAGGCTCTTGGACAGCTTTACCAACTGAGTCATAAGTGGCGGTCTTCAAGCATGGGGCAACAGTTTCAACACCACTTAATGTCTTTTCACCGAGGTTATCAACAGTCTCAATAACAGGTTTAATTAAGGATTGATTGTGGACGAACTTGACGGTAGGCTCGACAATAGCAGCCTCGGTGGACTTGATGGATTTGACACCTGGAATCTTTTCAACAAGTTCAATGGTTTCTTTGACTAATGGATAAGATGTCAAATGCTCAGAGGTATGACAAGTCATGGTAGTTGTAGGCTGTTCGTCTAAGGTATCTGGATCTGTAGCTTCAGCAGGAGCAGGCTCTGCCATCTTTTCAGGCTTGCCCATCTGTTCACTCATTGGAGTCGATTCAGCTTCAGGTTTGACAGTAGTTTCAGGTTCAGAGGTAGTAGTCTTGGACTGTTTGAAGAGTGGCATAAATTAGCAAAGTTAGGCGTAAGTATTCTAGAGATATAGAGCGGAGAATCAAGAACAAAACAAGAAGTGATTTCTCTAAAGCTTTTATCAGTAGCGAACTGAGATTTTAGTGCGCCTTAAAGTTTGACACAAAGCTGGAGATTAAGCCTAGCCACAAAAGCTGTCAAATTGAGGACAAAACTTATTTCATCACCATGGTAATACTCTTCACTTGGTGTTTCTATCTGCAACTTGCTCAAACAATTTTCAATTGGAGGCAATCCGAAACACTCATAGAAATCTGACACAAAAACTTTCCGAAAAGTAAACAAAAGCTCGTATTTTGCAGCTCAGTGCTGCGCTTACCAAGCCTTTTTCTTTTTGGTTGTTATGGAAATGACGCTAGAAAATCAAAACAAAAAATTCGCGGTTATTTCTTTTGCTGCTAACTATTTAGAGCTCAGATATCGAGAGAATTGCTGATAAGCGGTGCTTTTGGTTAGTGAGAAGGTGGTTTATTTGTTGTTTTTTGACTTCTTAACGGCTGGTGGACACCATATTTTTTTAAGGAGTCCTTTTTTGTGTTTTTGTACCTGGAGAACTGCTGTGGATCTTGGCTTTTGCATTCCACCAAACACTATAATGGCTGCTTGTTCAGATCCTGAGAAGGAGCCCGAAATACAGGAGCTGGTTTCTTGGGAGATAGAGAGCACATACACTGGAGGACTTGCTAGTGCGATATTGGATGTTGTACCTCGCTTAGTACCCTCCGAAGTGGACTCCTCAGAGGATGGCTCGCTAGAAGCCGGTGAGAACACTGATCAATCTGGAAACATTGATGATACCAATTCAGAGTCAGAGGACAATAATGAAGTAAGGTTGGAGGATCTTCTGAACTCGTCTGATACAAATGCCATCCTTGACTCTCTGAAGATAAAGACATCTCCTACCAAATCCACTCAAAGTAACATTTCTAATGAGGATCTGATACAGATCCTGGATTCATCCTCGTCCTCGGAATCTACTATTCTTGATGAGTTCCCTCTGTACCCGAATCAAATAAGAACAGATCAAATCATAGACGATGAAAGACTCTTGAGCACACCGGAGAAGTTGGGAGTTAGGCCATTTGAAGGAGGTTCTGTCAGTAGAAGAACGAGAAGTTCCAATAACAATTCGAGCATTACAGAAACAACTTTCACAGAAGAGGAGCTGTCTCCAGTTTCTCAGAAGTTACAAGTCTTCCAAAATGCTAAAAGCAGGATTCCTCAACCTGTTGGTCAACCACCTGAGTTGATAAGGCGCTCAAAACGATTAGAGCAGCCAGTGGACAAGAAAAGGATATGTTCCCCAAAGAAGGTCAATGCACAGGCGTTAAGATCAGCATTAAGACCTAAAAAATCTTTATCTGCATTGAATTTGATAGTGGATTCCTCTAGTGGTCAATTACATGAAGCAACCAAATTTGCAACCGAGATCAATTCAATAAATGGTGAAGGCGTACCGATTCCTCAAACTGCTACTGAATTAGTCACTATACCAGTGACAGGTGCAAGAAAAGCTGCAAAGAATCCTAAAATGGCATTCGTTAGAGGTTTCCCCCATAGAACTCCAAAAATAACTAATAAATCTGGGGAAATCATTGGATTCTATTCTGAAGCACAGTATAAAAGATATTGTTCATCTCCTTCCAAAGTTGTTAAAAGAGACTCTCCTAAAAAGGTTAAAAAACTACGTTGGGCAAATGAACTTGAATGGTAATCATATAGTGAAATGTATCATTGTAATAAATAATTAACGAATTCTTATGATTTTCAAAAGAACAAAAACAAAATGGTGGGAAAGATCAAAAACTATATAATAATGCAAAACAAACAAACGAAAATCATATAAACTGCAAAGCAGCCTGAATAAGAATGTGGAAAAGAGTCTTGAAATGTGTTCAATTTCAATATCTATATGCTTCTCTTATAGGCGCCTCCTTCAAGGCCTTATCTTCAGGTATCGACTCAACGTCATCATCGACTTCATTACCATCAATGAACTCTCTTTTTTTCTTATTTTCCTTTTGAGTGATGTACTTCCTTCTGGGAGCACTCTCGGGTCTATGTCCAATTTTTGTTTCAAAGTAATATGCCAAACAACTATCTGAACTACCCCAATTGAAATCTTGAGCCATTGCACAAGAGCAATGTAGTTCACTTCTGACATCAATAGACCTTGGACATTGTATATGAGGGACATGATAATACCCAGTATTATCAAAATAGTAGATTTCACTTTTATCTAAGAGATAAGAGACTGCGAAAGAATGAATAGGAGCATCACCCCATCTTTCATAGAAAAATCCTCCTTTTTGTTCCAAGTATTGAAAATAACCCTCATACTCTTTTGATCTATAAAAATCTAAGTCTCCAATCTCAAAGTTTGACCAATAATGACACATGTTGTAAGTCTCTCCCCCATCTTGAGTGACGAATTCAACTTGATTATTTTTATGGATATAATCCGGATGTAAGTCTTGGAAATATTCCTTAGTGGCTTCCCACAAACCAAAGACGGTATTATGTAGTTCGTGAACAGTCATAGAAAAGCCATATTTGAGACCATTTTCTCTCATGAATTTGAAAAAATCAAACGGTAAATCACAAGTGAATTTGATATCAGGTTCCACTCTCCAATAATAACGGTATTTATCCAACTCTTTCAACTTGTAAAAAAATCCAGAATTGAACCGACACATATGTCTATAACTCTCAGACCCACCATACTTGATCCCCTCTCGAAGCATAAGCTCTCTGGTCTCTTTTGCCCTGTCCTGATCAATAAAGTCAGGGTATGACCAAAACTCTTTGGGAATAGTAACAAATGTCACCTCACCACTGACAAGATTCTGTACTTCAGCTTTGAAATCCTCAGTGAAATCCTGATCATTGGCAAATATCCAAGGATAGTGGTATCTTCTGTTAAACCTCCTTTCAACGTATTTTATCGATTGCAGCATCATGTAAAGTTCCTCATTTCTCACCAATGAGAAGAAAGTGGCATTTTCCCTCTGGTACTCGGGCTCTTCAGCAACCTCATGATATTTGGCAAAGGGCTTCTCCACTATCGGGTCAAAGAAGTGGAAGGATGTGTAGTTGTCGCGTGTAAAGTGTTTTTCTGGGTATAAAATCTCCAACACAGTCAGTCTCAAAGTTTGGTCAAGGTAGTCCATAGCAGCTCTATGATGGTTGTTTTGCACTGCGAAAACGCTGAGAAGCACAACGAAGCCGACACAGGCCGCAGTCCACATCTGTAGACGACGTCCTCCGAGCATTTCTCTTGATTTCTATATCACACCGTGGTTGTATCCCATCAACAAGAAGAGGCTAAAAAGGAAGGGAAAAAAAAGGGCTTTGGAGTCGGTATCAATTTTCTGGCTACAGTCTGTGATTTCAGCCTTGATGCTTGATTTTTTTTGAATTTTCGCGTCTCGGAGATCAAAATGGAGTTGCCTCTTAAATCCGAACTTTGTTCGCTTATGTTTTGCGTCAATCTCTATAGAAATGGGGGGTTCCAGCCTGTTGGTCTATGGTTGAGTGGTGATTTTCGGTCTTGTATGAGAAGGCTATTCAAAGAGAGTGATGGTGGCGCTGAAAATTTTCTGCGATTGTTGACAAGTTTTGCCCTGGGAGCTTGGCATGCAAATGAGCTCTTATCAGGTATTAATTTTTCTGTTGTGGGAATGAGAAGTTAATCAAACTCTCTGTATTTATTGGAAGGAAGAAGAGAATCAACTTTATTCTTACTCCGATGGATTCTTACCCGTTTAACAATATTTTCTTATAACTGAACAATGCATTTGCGTCACTTCACAGCTCTTCTTTCACTTGCTTCAACCTCTTTAGCACATTTCGAAAATAACCATTCGATTTACGTTTATTGGGGCCAAGCTGAAAATGGAGTCACACAGAGAGATTTATCTTACTACTGTCAGTCTGATGCCATTGATACTGTGATTCTCGCCTTCATCACCCAATTTGGAGAAGACTATCTTGATGAAGACGATGAACCTAATGATGGATTCATCTTAAACTTGTCAGACAAATGTAACAAGAACAATGAGGGTCATTTCCATTGTCCTTCTCTCGAAGGAGATATTAAACTATGTCAATCACATGGCAAGAAAATCTTACTTTCTCTTGGTGGTGAACAAGATAAGAGCGAAGTTACATATGGGTTCAGAGACGATGATGAAGCTGTGCAATTTGCTCATACATTATGGGATCATTTTGGTGAGGGACAAAACAACCATAGACCTTTTGGTAGTGCTGTAGTGGATGGATGGGATTTCGATGTGGAAAATTCCAGACAAGTTGGATATCAAGCATTAGCAAAGGAGTTGAAGCACTTGGAAGATTCAGAAGGCACTAAACAGTATACTTTCACTGCTGCTCCACAATGTCCACTTCAAGATGATGGCTCATATGAAATGTCTGATCTCATAGAGAATTTTGAGTTGGATTCTATTTCAGTTCAGTTCTATAATAATCCTTCTTGTGATATGAATTCCGATGAGTTCAATCTCAAAGATTGGGCATCCAAAGTCAAAAGCTTTGGTTATGAGAACACCAAAATATTTATCGGACTACCATCATCTCGTTCAGCGGCTTCTAATGGGTTTGTTAGAGATCATATGGATGTTGAAAAAAAATTCAAAGAAATTCAAGAGGATGATGAACTAAACCAAATTTTTGGTGGATTGATGTTCTGGGATGCTTCCAAAGGTATAGATCCATTCAATATCACGTCTACACAAGGTGGTTATATCTACAGAATATGGAATGAATTGAATGGTACAGAAGCAGAGCCCAAGTCCACAGATAGTGGAGTCACTGTAACTATTGGTGAACCAGAAGGTGAGAACGTTACCGCTACCAAGCCTTCAAATAACTCCGCTATTACCTTTTGCTCACCATCAAAACTTGCGTTGTTTGTTGTGTTAACTGTGATGATAGCATTTATGTGATCTTGGTAATGACTGGCATGATGGAAGATGAATTTCAAAAGAAATAAGGGGCCACCCTTTTCGGCGAACATACCCGATTAGGAAATTCTTCTAAACCACCACTTTATAAATTATGCTGCTTTTAGATGGAAAAAGAGAATTAAAACTTAGCGTTCACTGGTGTAGGTTTTTTGATACCCAGATAGCCATCAAGGATTCCTATCGGGTGATGTCGATAAGTAGACTCAGTTCCGTTTCTGTTATGTCTCGCAACTCGAAGTTTTTGTGTCAAAAAAATTCTAAGCGAGGATCGGAAAAATCCGATCAGACTCTATACGACAATAAGCATTACAAAACAAAATTGAGTCTAGAATACCAAGTTAACTTATACAAATCATTAAAGGACCACTATAAAAAGTATCGTTAATTTTTTGAGTTTTTAAACTGACATGTCATTGAAAATAAATCAAAAAGAAGATGAATGGATGTAGTTCACTTTGATGTATCCAAACAATTCTCGGTGTTACAGTCTAGAATATTGTCCACGATACATCTATCACCGTTGGAATTCCCATAAGATCCCTTACGATTGTCAGAGATGGCTTTATTCAGGTTATCGATGGAATTGTTTCTTGAAGAGTATTTCCCACCTGCAATCTTTGTGAATTGTTGATAAGTCTCAGTTGGGATATTTTGACCGACAAATTCAGGTTGTACAGTAGCTGAATGAATACCATAAGAGTGGAACACTGCTCTTATTTCACTGGCAATGACCAAGAATGTGACTGGATCAGCATCAACCTCAACATGTAAAGATGCAATGAAAATGTCTTCTGTTAAATTCCAAATATGGAAATCATGAACGGATTTAACACCTTGAACCAACAATATTTCATTTTGCACTTCATCAGCAGAGATTGTAGAAGGTGTAGCTTGTAATAAAATTCTTGAAGCTCTTCTGCATAGAGGCAAAGCAGAGGAAAAAATAATGGCAGTAATCACCAAGGAAATCAAAGGATCTGAATAATACTTCCAAGAGTAATCAGTTTTCCAGATGAAAATTGCAGTAGCCATGACACCAATGTTACCCAGGGCATCACCCATCACATGTAAAAACACACCATGCATGTTCAAAGATTTCTGTTTCTGTGGGGTCTTCGTGTTTGTATTGTCATCAGAATGGGTGTGAGTATGTTCTGGCTCTTCTTCCTGGTGTTCATCATGATCATGACTGTGTTCTCCATTGGAGTGTGAATGTTGGTGCAAGCTGGCATGGTAGTCGTTGTATTCTTGTGGTTCATGGGAGTATGAGTGTGAAGGAGATTGTTTGTTCAATAAACGGGAATTTTCGCTGTATCTGTTCACCACGGCCTCTGGGAGCAAGTCACCAACAGAGTTTTCTTCATCATCGCCACCAAAGAACCCACCGTGAGAATGAGAATGCTCACCACCTGCACCGCCGTGTGGATGTTCATGGAAAAGGAATAACCCGACAATGTTAGATACAAGCCCTGCAGATCCTACATAGAGGATAAGTTTTGGGTTTGTGATCACAGCTGGACTGATGAGTCTCTGGATCGCTTCAATCAAGATCGAGAAGCACAAGGCCAAAAGAAAGACCGCATTGATCAATGCCCCCAAGATCTCTGCTCTTTTCCAACCATAGGTGTATCTGGCGTCTGCATTCTTGGTGGCTGCCACTCTCACTGCCCAAAGGGCCACAATGAGCGAAAAGATATCGTTCAACATGTGGAACGAGTCTGCGATGAGCGCTAGCGAGTGCACCGCATAGCCGATGATCACCTCCAGAAGGAAAAAGACGGTGTCAATGACTAGAAGCGCACCGATACGGATCTCTTTGTTTGTGGGCATGCTGTGGCGAGATTAAATAGGGAAGAGGATGACAATTATCAGCAACACTTAAAGTAGCAATTTCAAGCAAAGCACACGGGACACAGAGGAGGAAGACCGCGATGGCGAATTGAGCAATGGGCCACTGGTGGTGTTGGGGAGTTGTGAATAAGACTGTGGATTGTGGAGTTTTCACAAGGAAGAATTGTTTCTGTTTTAAGATAAAAGGATTTTCCGTATTTTGTTGTAAAAGCGAAAACAAATACATAGATATGTGCTGTGTCCTGAACCGGACCAGACCCCCAGTAATAATTTGTTTATTTGGGCATAACCTGGAGGGTTGGGTTACACCCGTTACGGCTCTGGCTGCAAAATAATTGATGCCTTGGTTGCATTCTGTGTCCAATCATTTTGTCCTGTTGCTCTCCTCCTCGCCTCTACTGGTACTATTACGTACTGCCAGGCTCTAGCAATACCACTAAATCATGCAACCGCATTTTATTATGACTCCGTTGATCGTGATTCAAAGGCCCGCTTTCTCTTGGCTTATTATGGTTTAGGCCCGAAGTTTCGGACTCTTTGACAGTTGTTGATGTTTAGCTAAATGTGGATCTCTTGTAGTGCTCACGGCCTCCAGTCGCTGTATATCTGGAGAACTTTGAGATTGTGGTATCTGCCATTGTGGCTCACCTTTTGAGAATTTCTGGTAACAAGGACTCGCACTAAATAATTTCAGCACATTCACCACAGACCACACTGCACGATGATCTTAACAGCAGAGTGTTATTTTTGACAGACTCTTATCTGTTTTTCGGACTCAGACATGATTTTGGTTGAGCGATTGATTGGCTAGCTTCGTAGAGAATCATACTATCCACAAAGAAGCCAAAGTCTGCTAGAGGGCAGCCAACTATTATTCGCTGACAACAATACAATCCAGTCGATCGATACTCATTAAGATCAATATTATCAAACATGATCATTATACTTATGAATGTATAAGCTGCTATAATTTTAGAACAGCAGCTATTAATTGATTGGATTTAAATAAACATATAATATTGAATTTTTTATGAGAATATAATCTACCGTCACCGCATAATCAATCGATCGCTAATTAATTATCAGCATGATCCAGAAATTGAGTGAGCAAACTGAGACATATAACACAAGCCATTGAGCAGCACTGGTGAGAGTGAGGGGCAATGAAAAAGGCTCAATTGTAGTAATTTTTCATTTTCATTTGAGTTAGATGAACATATAGTGATATTATTGTTCCAGCTCAGCGCTCTCATATTTTCCTGCGGACTTTACTTTGAATCAAAAGCCTGCAATCAGGAGAAATGAAAAAGAGTACTAACAGAGGCCATACCAGCTACCTAGCCAGACCGCCAGAGGACAATTTAACTCGAAACTAACACATCTCAAACTTATCAACACTAAATTCAGAATCGGATTTAACATGCACCTCTTCGTTAACTCCGTCCGGGATATACCAAAATTATTCATCGAGCGCTAACGCCTTGAAAATATACACCTTTCTGACCGGTACTCACTCTACACGTTGAGGATAAGACCTTCAGCCTTGACCCTTGGCAGCAACTTTTACGACTACTACTAGAATTACTAATGTGCAAACTTCCGACAAATATTACGTATTTTTATCTAGAAAATGTACAACCGACTAAAATTACCTTCTACGTTTCCTTTTTCCTTATGATGACATTAATGAAGTGCATATTCATCTCTCTACTGCTTCTTAAATGTGCTTTGCTTGTATAGCCACCTTGACGTTACTAAAAAACCTTCTAGCAGGTTTCCGCATGATAGCACCGACTATGTACGAGAAACAAGACCCTGTTCAATAGTAATCAACATATTTGTGGAGAGTACATGATTTGACCACAGACGTCATAAATAAGTACTGTTAAGTCAATCTCGGATATCTTAAGATTCACTAGTCCATTCCCTTCAAGAAATCTAGAAGCTGGTGATCCTTATGTTTACATAGCCCATATTTTGGAGTCTTTGGCTTTAAAACTCTGCTTCTCAGATGGATTGTAGAAAAAGAATAGAGGGGTGATTTAATTGATAGAAACACTTCTCTCTCAAAAGCGGAACTTTAATCACCATAGGTCTGGAATTGAGCATCATAAAGTTTGGAACCGTTGAAAGGGGAAAAACCTTATTCTGTAGACGAGAAGTTTCGGTGCAGCCAGTTTTACAGACACCTTCTGAACTGTTTTACAAATCACCTACAAATTTTTCACTGCTAATCACTTCGAGCGCAAAGAAGAAATGAGGGAAAACTTAGTTCTAGCCTTCTGAAGATATTAAGTTTCGATCGCATTTTTAGCACAGTACCTCACAATCTGCATGTTATGTCTTGGTTATATCAAGGAAAGAGGCAAACAAGATCATGGAAAAAGAAAAATTCTCCATTTCCACTATAAAAGGAGAGCTGTTTATCTAACTTCAATCTTATCAGTTTCCTTTATCTGACCCAATATTTTTATTAGAAGTATAATCTAACTTATAAGTCAATCTTTTAATCTTATCCTTCCAAAGTCAAAAAACAAATATGTTGTTCAATAAATCTGTTATTCTTTCCTTAGCTACAGCTATCACCACTATTGAAGCTAACCAACAGAAGCACAAGATTGATGGTAAAGATGTTACTCAGCTATTTAAGAGATCATCAGATAGCTCAGGTACTTGTTCATTCCCTACTGATAAAGGTTTAGTTGCAGTTCAGAAAAATGGTGATAATGCAGGCTGGGCCATGCACTCGGATCAAACTTGCTCTTATGGGTCGTGGTGCCCTTTTGCTTGTCCTCCAGGTCAAGTTATGAATCAATGGGATCCTTCTGTCACAAGCTATACATACCCAGGCTCTCAAAATGGTGGATTATGGTGTGATGAAAATGGTGATTTACAAGCCAAGAGAGATGGATCTTATTGTGTTGATGGTGTTGGTACTGTTACCGCTCAAAACAAGGCTAGTGATAACGTTGCATTTTGTCAAACTGTATTACCAGGTAATGAAGAAATGTTGATTCCAACAAATGTTGATGGTAACAGTAAACAAACCTTAGCTGTTCCTGACACTAGTTATTTTGCTAGTAGTGCTGCTCATTACTATATCAATCCACCAGGTGTTTCCACTGATGATGGTTGTGTTTGGGGGTCTACAGCAAACCCTTGGGGTAACTGGGCTCCATATGTTGCTGGTGCAAACCAAGATGATGATGGTAGCACATATGTCAAGATTGGTTGGAATCCTGTGTATTTAGAGGATTCTTGTCCATTCAAAGATGATCTACCAAGTTATGGTATAAGAATCACTTGTGAGGGAGATGACTGTAATGGTGGTACTTGTGAAATTGATCCATCTAAAAATGCAGTGAATGAAGTTACTAGTGATAATGCCAGTGAAGGAGCTGGTGGTGCAAACTTCTGTGTTGTTACTGCTTCAAATGGTAACAAGGCCACTATTGAAGTTTTTGAAGTTTCCTCTTCGAGCTCTAAAGTGAAACGTGAGGACCATCATGCTCATCAAAATGCTCACCAGACCACAATGCGTACTGTCACTGAGTATACTACCGTTGCTGCTTGAATGTAAATGACTCTGAATTAGACTTGAGTGCTTTTTTACCCCTTCTTATTTTCTCTTTTTGGCTGTATTATATGGCTATTGTCCACTTGTTTTAATGATTTCATGTAACTTAAATTTGAATAGAATGTATTGTTTGTTGTGATGATCTACAGATTGTAGCAAGTAACATGCTGAGCAAATTTTCCCGTTGTTGAATAGTTGAAGCATTGGGAGAAGACACTTCAGCAAGTGAAATGATTTTCATATTTTTTCTTGCATGCTAAAAATTTCAGGGGGTATAAAATTGATCTTCGTTTTGGCTGTGGAAATTATAGAAACTGATGAGAAAAAAATAGCTTAAAATAGATGGAGAAGGTAGACAAAGTCCAACAGAGTCGAAAAAAAGGACCAGGAAGGCCTCAAATACAAAAAAATAGCGTCTGGAAAACCAAAAAAATGGATTTGTGCCATCACCTGGAATCGAACCTGGGTCTGGTCGGCCACAACGACCTGTACTAACCACTATACTATGATGGCGCAATTTTCTTGAAAAATATTTGTTTCACAGTCCCACCAGCACTAGGCTCGTCACGTGACCAGACATCAAAATGAGCTTGAACTGTCCTTAAAGCAGCTAATCAGAGAATTGGACCTACTAATACTTGTATATATAGCAGATCCATGATAATAGTTAGTCTAAAGTATCAGAATGTTGCCGAGAAGCCGTATTGTAAGCCCACCTACGGAACCCCGCCACGTTGGACGTACACAAACATTATCTCGCGCCACTAAAAAACAACACTAGGAATAAATTTGCATTGTCTCCGTATCCTTTTGGTCTTTCGTTGAAAGTTTCGAGAGCAGAAATGTCCAGTACTGAGATGTCTCACGCCATGGCAGATCAGCAGCCAAAGAAAAGGCGGAAAAGAGTCTCGCTCACATGTACCAGTTGCAAAGCACGTAAAGTGAAATGTGATCAAGAGAAGCCCTGTTCGTCGTGTGTTAGGCGCAAGATTCCTCCCCATCTGTGCATTTACGAGGATTCTCCCTTCATTCCTCGTCTGGACAGTGCCAGGGGTCCAGAAGAACTTGCGCTGATGCTCAAGGAAGAGAACCAAAGACTCAAGGCGCAGCTTCAGAGGGCAAACGCTGCATTGTTGAATAACAATAACAGCACCCACATTGATAACAGTGAATCACCTTCAAACAGAGAAGCAGGAGTACGGTTGCCAGAATATTTGAAAATCAAGACAGACCGGATTGTATATTTTGGTGCTCCCTGCTTCCGGTCATTCATTAAGGGCCAAAGCTACTCTGCTGACCTTGTGGAGAAAGTGGAAAGTTATGTCTCAAACACCCATAGAAACTGGAAGATTGAGCACGGCTTGAAAAATAAAGATCCCAACTTGTACAGGGAGGCAAAGGCTCCAACGGCACAGGAACTGTTGGAGAATCTTGCGAATTACCTACCTGATTACAATACCGTTAAGAAACTTATGGATGATTATGGTGAAAGTTACTGGTTACATGTGATCCCCGTTCTTGATCATGGTTTGGTTATCAGAGACTTCCAACGCCTTTTCATGAAGGATCCGAGTTCTAACAAGTGTAGGAGTGTGGTTAAGGAGAAGTCTGTGGACTATGCCAAAATTGCCCTAATCGTGATGTGTATGAAGTACGTTATAGTTTCCAATAACGTTATTGTCCCAGACTCTGCTTATGATTTCCAGGGCCAACTTCTTGTTTATGCTGAATCTTTGTTGCATTTCTCCAAATACACCATTAATGCTACAATACCTGCTCTACAGACCTTGTTATTGTTGCACCAACTGAAAAAATTCAATGCAGGTGATGGAGATGGTGGTGATGGATCAAATGGTACGATATTACTGAAAAGTGCACTCAGTATGGCCATCACTATGGGTCTTCATAGAGATATTGATGCTCTGTATCGAAACGAAAGCACATTACAAAGATCTTGTTTGAAGAAAATTTGGAAGTTTTGTCTACAGTTGGATGCTGATTTGTCATTTCAAGTGGGGTTACCATTGTCCATAGATGACGATTATGTGACTTCCAATATTCTCAACCCTGAAGATTCTGATGATTATCTTACTATCATCAAAAGAAAAGCTGCCAAAATCATTACGAGAGGTGAAGATCCTTCTAGAAGAGAACTTCTTGATATTATCACTAATTTTGAACAATATGAACATGGTGAACTGAATAACTTGTCTGGCCTATTGAAATCCTTAGAAACGGTCGATCATGTTGTTGATGACTTCCCAAGAGTTACTCGAATTTTGAACAAACTTGGTGCAATTTTCTACATCCACGTTTTATGGGATTTACTTTCTGAAGGTTCCGATAAAAATGATCCAGATAAGAACTTTTATAGTTTATCGGCATTGAAGTATGATATTCTTTGTGTCACTCATCTTATTGAAGTGATGATGATATTGAATATCAAATGTTACAAGGCTGATGAATTAGGTCAACAAGACAAACTTTTCAAATTGGCAAATATTGGATTGTATGTCACTGGGATTTCCACAGTCATTTTCTACAAGACATACTCAACGTTATGCTGGCATATAATGAGATCTTTGTATGGATATGGATCTGGATACAGAAAGAATCTGGATTTCGCCTCTAAGAATGTGTTTAGGCTGAGTATTTATGAAGTGGAGAATTTGGACATTCGAGATGAAAACCATAAAGTGGTGAAAGCATTGAAGAATCCAGCATTTATACAAACCCTAATGAAATTAGCGTCTATGCATATTCTGAAAATCCATAAAAAGTCATTTGGGAAAGTTTTCAACTCTAATTTTGCTCTTTATGGTGTTTTCTCGTGTTATAAATGTTTTGATAATTTTATTGAAAAGGATTTACCAGAAGATGAAAGAATGAGATTGCAATCTTTAAACATTCATGGTGTCAAATACAATACCAAGAATGGATTAGAATTCCAATTAAAGAAGATCAAACAGGGGGAAGTTGTATTACCTAATGAAATATCTGAACAATTGAATGGATTCCCTCAAGCTTCACAGTCTTTGGGCGCTGATCTCATGTATGACTCACCAGCCAATACGAATCTATCTTCCACATCATCTTTCTCATCAAATGAAAGGGCCAAAGATGGTGAGTTTGATTTTTTCAGTTGGAAGGATGATGAAGTTAATGAGTTGTTTCAAAATCTATTGGATGATGACAATCTATTCTTACAGAGTGCAAATACAGTCGGAGTGGATAATTTTGCCAATGACAATAGTACTGCATTGAATTCCAGTACTGATGGAGGTATGAATGATATTATTTTAAATCCTGAATTAAATTGGGATAAAACTCTGGACTCTACAAATGATGGAGATCGAAACTTGAGTCAGAATAAGCTTTTCTCATTACTGAATTCCAACTCAAATGATTTAGAGAGTTCTAGAAATGATTCACAATACAGATGATCAATGGTTGTTATATTCAAGTTTTACGAATGATGAAATTAATTTGTAGATTTGTGATTATATTATATTACATCTATACAAATTCATATCACATTATTTATAAAACCTGTATCCAAAAAGTTTGCTTTTCAATCAAGACATTTTGATCATTTGATCTTAATCTGTTTTCATCATTTGTATTTTCAACAAGAACATCAAATACAACCATATTCAAACCCAGAGGTAATTTCAGTTCATATCTTGAAGTTAATTCTCTCCCAGTATCAGCATAATGAATCGATGGAACAGGATTCACACGTTCACCATTGACGGTTAATAACACTTGATGTTTTCTTTTGATTAAATTATCATTTAATCCACATGATACTGAGACTGCACCTTGTAAACGATTCAAATTCAAAGAATAATTCTTCACTTTATGATTAGTGGCTAAGAATCTATGTTCAAACCAATTTTGAATAAGTGGTTGATTTTGAGAATTATTGGTTCCATTTGGTCTAACAATTTGTTTATAAAGAGCACGGGATGAAGCAATGATAACTTCTTGCATGAATGATTCTTCAGGTGATATTATCGTTCTTGGACGAACAGCACTAGCAAATGGGGTTGTAGTACTAGATCCAACTTCTTCTTTAATCTCATCTTGATCGTTTTCTCCCTTTTGGACATCTTGTTCTT
Organism: Xingzhongia strasburgensis; assembly: GCA_030574715.1. Lineage (NCBI taxonomy): Eukaryota > Fungi > Ascomycota > Saccharomycetes > Phaffomycetales > Wickerhamomycetaceae > Xingzhongia > Xingzhongia strasburgensis. The sequence goes on from JAJMFO010000018.1 coordinate 37,648, forward strand.
CTCCGTTATTATTCTGTTTCTCCTCCATTTCACTATTAAGAAGTGATTGATCACGCATCTCTTCATCCTCATCATGCTCAGCAGATGTGGAAATATTGAGTTTTGATTTCGGCTTGAATTTGATTTTCAATCCAGGTCTTCTTGGTGTGTTATCCTCTTGATTTTCTTCGTCGTTATCATGATCATCGTCACCACGAGATTCTGCCCTTGCTTTGGCCTTCGCCTCTGCCTTTTGAGCTCTTTCAATTGCCAATCTCTTATTTTGCATTTCTATCTCCCATTTCATATCTTCAACTTTTTCATGGAAATATTCTTGTAAAGTCTTTGAATCCTCATACACTTCGGAGCCCTCTTGATTATAAATTTGGGCATTTTTCCATATCAATTCAACATAACTTATGAACTGAGCAATAGACTTGATCTTGTTGTTGATAACGTTGTCCTTCACGGTGGACAATGACATTGGCTTTTTCACCAATTCATAATAATCAGGGTATAGCTCTTTATCAACCTCATGCATAAAAGTCTGAGAGATTTGGATTCCATCGACTTCGTATGACATCAGATCGTCAATGATGTGTAGGAATCTCTGTTTTTGACTGATCGCACCATGAGTGGAGGGAGATGGTGAAGGGGAGTTTGAGGAGGATTTGGCACTTGGTGTTGACGGCTGGACAGGGGGACGTATCTTGATCTTTGGAGTGTGTTTTGGTGTTTCTGTCTTGAGAGGCTTGAAGTTCTTGGTGTGTGATTTCACAAAGTTGAGGATCTCAATGGAATTCAGGGCAATCTCACTCTCAGATTCGTTGTAAGTGTTGGCATTATCAGCCATTAGTTGGAAATCAGCGACAAAGGCATCTATGGAAGAGTATTCTTCCGAGTCGAGTTTCTTCTGGATGTCGTCAATGCAGATCGGAGTCTTGATTGTCTTGTAGTAGTCCGGGAAGGTCTTCTTAGGGGGTAACTCGAGGAAATCTACCGAAATTGGAAGCTCTTTGGCCGAGTCTATTGTGGACTGCAAAAACTGGTGGAGATCCTGGTTGTTTCCCTGGGCGGCTAGTTTCTGTCTCTTGGCATCGCTCTCGCCGCCCAGCGCGGCAGCACTGCTTCTTCTGCGTCCCTTTGGCGGCATTGCTTGTTGTCCTATAATTTCCGCTTTGTTTTGTTTTGTTGTTTTGATGTTTGATGTTTTTGGTGGGCTGGAAATTTCGTGTTTTTCGAAAGCAGAGGAAAAAATTCCGACTGAATTGATAATTAATTCCGATCATCTACGGCCGGGGCTACAAACACATTTCAGTGCTAATTAGACAACTTTTAGCATTATAGAGGTCATTATGGGTGCAACTGGAGGGTATGAGAGCCTTATAATCATAGCACCGAGTCAAAGTCTGCAACCAAGGGCGCCCTTTTCTGGATTTTCGTGCCATCTTCCACCATTTGGAACAAAATTGTGTTGAGCTCGGACAATATCTCCTTCTCCTCAGCTGTGATAAACTCGTTTGTCAGAAGTCTAGGAGGAGGGACCGATTCTTCCTCTTCTAAAGTCTCATTGTCCTGTGTGGTGTCTTGCCGTTGGTTGTCTTGACCGAGATATCCAGACTGCGACTGGGATTGCAATGTGTTGACAGACTTCTTCATGGATAGATCTTGGACCGAGGACGTTGTGTTGAAAAAAGATGTGATATCTATGAGATGTTCGTTCGTTTCATGTACAATCTGATTGAGCTCATCTTCTCTTTGGCGGAATTGGGCATTCTTGTCGTAAACACTTGAGGAGCAAATTGTTAGTAGTATTCCACATTTGAAGATTTATTGGAATGAATAGAACTCACTGGTTGTTGTCGTTCAGTAAGGGCGTATTCTCATTCAGCTGTGATGTTATAAGGTTAGCGACTGTATTACCATCTTGGCTTCAAAGGAGGATTGAACTCACTTGTGACTGATCATCGTCATCAGAGCCTCTCAGACAGGAAAGACACACACCCATGGTAATTGAGCTATTTAGAAGTTGCGGATGGTGTTAAAATGCGCTATATGGCAGCCAGAAAGTAATTGTATGTAGCAGTGAATGGGGATGCAAGTTCTCCTGCCAGGGTTTGGTCGTATGTTTGGTTGGTTCGTTGGTGATGGAGTAAAGAGTTTCAACCTCTGTGTGTGTTTTTTTTCAATCTTTCTTATCACAAAAAAACCTCCTCGAGCTTGGAGAAAGCGAGAAACCTGGTCGTTTTGCAGCAGTTACAGAAAATCGATGTAAAGACAGTGACAGCCAGCTGACTTGATTAGGATCTTTTCATTTCAAGGTTTGCACTAGACAATATTCAAATTTCTCAATGCCCCCCATACATAAATGAACCACATATTTTTACGATTACCGCATTAGGAAGTCTACCAAGGCACTAATTTTTCACCAATTTTTCCATCAAACTGTCTTTATGATCTTGACGGGTTTCTGTGGATTTGGCAGAGTGAACATCTCGATATCTGCCCTCACAGCGTTTCCACCCACAATGATCACCAGAAGCATAACGTCGTCCGTGAAAACTGCTCGTTGTTTGCACACTTCAGCCACAAGATATGGGTTTATGGATTGGTTCAAACAAAATAAAGAACAAAAGGCCAAAGAAGAAGTTGAAGATATCTCCAATGTGATCAAAAATGCAGAGAATGACGAAATCAAGAGTACCACTGTCTCCAAGGTCAAACTCATCGGTAAAAAACTTGCAAATCCAGAAAAATCCCTACCATTAAACGAAAGATTGAATGGGTTTTACATCAAACATTGGTTGAACAATGACAAAATCGATAATCTACAGCAATACAACTCGACATTGATCTCCACATACAATCAAATGACATCCAAGGCAATTTCTACACTAGAGGAAATTGACTTGTCAGATTTAAAGCTAAGATTCCATTTCACCAAAAAAATTCAAGAACAATCAGGTTATATAATTCCTGATTATGTTTTAACGAAATCTATAAATGGATCCATCATATCAGATTATTTCCAAAAGGAGATCCTCACAGGAAGCTACTTGATCAAAGACCCATCGCATTTGAACATTGAAGAATTACAATACTCTTCAAATAATATCTTCATTGAAACTCCAATCACTGCTAAACAAAGATCTGCTAAATTCAGACAGTTATTGAAAGAAGCCAGACAAGCACAAGAAGCCAAAGCTGAAGAACTAATTGGTAGTGCTAGGGTATGATCTTGAATTTCAAAGCTATTTTTGATGAACTATAATGATCAACACTTGAAGTTTCATAAATCATGTACATACAAATCTTTAAAAATCATATTAAAAAATTCTATTCAAAGTTTGTAAGTTATATAATCATAATCGAATATTTATAACTGAAAGATCACCAATCTAAAAGGAATGTAAAATACTTCGAAACAAAAGAGCGAATAATAAAATGGTATCAAGAAATCAATCATTTCTTCCCCAAAGTGAAAGCCACTGCTAAAGCAGCACCAAGGGAACATAAAACACCCACGATTAAAACTTCATTACCAACACCAGGAATGATTTGATTTGGCCCGGAAGATTGATTGTGATGATTATAATCATTGGATTTATGAGACTTGGATTGATGTTTCTTTTGATGATATTCATCCAGATCAATAGTATCATTTGGATGATGAATGAATAAATCGGCCTTTTCCAGTTTAGATGTCTTGTTGATCAAGACACAATCCAATAGATCTTGATCATTGGTAATAGCAACAATATCACCTTCATCATCAATATAACTAACTGCAAACAATTCCTTATTCAACTGATCTAGTTCATTGCTATTCAATTTAGAAATAATATTCTCTCTCAAGCTAGAAACACCCTCCACCGGCTTAATACTGATTCTATGGACTCTCCCACTTGGAGATTTGAATTTAAAAGAGTAAGGTGATTCCTTCAAGTCTTCGATTTGAATCACCGAATTGATCTCAGTGTTAGCATGACCATTGGTTTGTTGTTCATTTGTAACACTGACAGAATCACCAGGTCCTAAATTATCATGAGGAATGTTTGACAATGAAAATTGATTGATTTCACTTTGACTAATATCTGGAATATGAGAGACGGAACCACTATCCAAATTTGATTCTGAATGTATTGATTCTGTGTCATTGTCTAAAGATGTCCAAAATTTGTTCCAAGCTGGACCTTCAGCATTAGATCCATCTTCATCTTCATTAGTCTTCATCATGGAGATTTGGTTCAAAGTGGCATAAGTTAATTTCAAAACTTCCACAATACCAATGATTTCATCATGTTCCACAACAGGTAAGTTTAAATAGTGACCATCAAACATCTTTCTCAAAGCTGCTTGTATAGTCAATTCCTTAGAGGCGACATCCGGTTGGGAAGTCATAACTCTAATAACACTTACTGTTTTTGGATCCAAACCAGCAGCGATGACTCTTAAAACAACATCCTTGGATGTGAAAATCCCAGTGACATTCTCGTTAACATCTTTAACCAAAACTGCGGTAGTATGGTTCTCTTTCATTAGAATGGCAGCTTCTTGAACTGAAGTCTTGACAGAAACATAACATGGTAGAGTGTTTTCATCTAAAACAGAGTCTAAAGTTGGACCATTCATAACTGATTTCAAGTTTTCAAAATATTTGATCACTTGTAAAGGTTGTTGAGAGATACCAATCTCCATTTGTACGCCTTCAAGAGCATCATGTAATTTCTTTGAACTTTCATACATTCTTTCAAGTTTCTCCATGGCTTCTTGGTAACACTTTGTGATATCCAGAACACCAACAATCCCACCGTTCTCATCCACAACAGGTAAATGTCTAAATCCACGCTGGACCATCAAATTAAGAGCATCTTGAGCAGCTGTGTCTATGGTGGCACACATTGGATTCTCAGTCATGATGCTGTCAATGGTCAAACTGGCAGCAGTGAGGGAGCTACCAACGACTCTGAAGGCAAGATCCTTAGCGGTGAAAATACCAAGAAGGTGCTCATTGTCGTCCACAACCAAGATGCAGTTGGCTCTTTTAGCACTCATCAATTGGGCAGCTTCATAGGCAGTATATGAAGGTTTACATACAACAGCTTCAGAAGGTTTAAGGGACAAGACTGAACCTGGCTGGGAATTTTTGGAGCGTCTCTTGTGGTTATGAGAGCCAGACTTACCCAGACGTTTTTTGCTCAAATCGTTCTCAACACGGCGTCTGATTGCTTCATCTCTTTTGGATTGTCTCTTTCTGGATTCTAACAGGCCGTCGTTATCATGGATTGGAGTTGAGGAAGTGGCATATGAAGACGTTGACTTCTTTGGAGTTCTGAGGACTGAAGACGAGGACATCTTTTTACTGTCTTAGTTTCACCAGTGGGCAGCAGTTCTGTGGCAGATTCCTTTCCCGTTCTCGATCCCTGGATAACCAAAATTTATATATCAACCAAGAGTGTTTTTTTTTTTTCTTCGTGTAAACAAAACAAAAACAAACAAACAGGACATCAACAAGCCGGAAACGGAAATAGGCCCGATTCGGCTAATTGTCAGATCTCTGGCTGATAAACAAAGGACAAAGGACTCAGCTATGTATTCAGTTTCCAACAAACAACCAGGATAGCTAGGGAAGTGCGGTGATTGATTGCTATGTTGCATTGGTGTTCTTAAAAGAGAATGGTAACCAATGCAAAATCTAGACCACAATCATCAATTCATTTTATGTGACGAGTCTCATTTGTCCGTATGTCATAAAGAAAATGATGCTCAAAGTCAAACACTTGATAAATCCACTTCTTGCACTCACAGCTGAGAGTCCAGTCCCTTGCTTTGTTATGAGGACAAGACAACCTTCCATGTGTCCCTTAGTCCTTGTCCCATAGACTGCCTTTTCAACTTTATTTTCCTTATTGTTGATGCAATTATCTACACGATGTCTTCACAAATAGGGAAACTGGGAGTTTTTATGTTAAAGATAAGACTATAGGCGTGGAGACTGATTTCGGGACATGTCCCTTGAGTTGAAGAGCTCTTATTTCAAACAGCCAATATTTGCCACTTTCTTGCCTTTTCATAAAACTCTCAAACAACAATTTAACCGCTTGAAGCTGAATTTTTACATACAATGGGATGGCAAAATACAATTCTCTCTGCTATAGCAAATACACCACTCGGGAATTTTGTCCAGATTCATTTGAGAGACAATGCTATCAAAGCTTTGAAGACGGGCAAAGTCCCTGCCCACGTTGCCTTTATCATGGATGGGAATAGAAGATACGCCAAATCACACGGTTTACAGACATATCAGGGCCATGAAGCAGGATCTTTGTCTTTACTCAACATCATAGAGACATGCTCCATGTTGGACATCAAGCATGTCACTCTTTACGCCTTTTCAGTGGAGAACTTCAACAGAAGTAAGGAAGAGGTTGAAACTTTATTCAACTTGTTGACTACTAAATTGGACGATCTCTTGAGCCATGACTCGGACAAGTTCAATAAAGAAGCTCAAGTTAGAATCATTGGTAATAAATCTTATATCCCTGAAGATACTTTGAAGAAACTTGAAAGAATTGAGAAGATGACTAGTGTTAATAATGCAATCTATTTAAATATTTGCTTTAGTTATACATCTAGAGATGAAATTACACATTCTTTTACTGAAATCATTGATAAAGTTTCCAATCAAGAAATGTTAAAAAATCAAATCACTACAAGATCTATTGAAGAAAATTTCTATTTCCATCCTGATACACCACCAGTTGATCTTTTGATTAGAACATCTGGTCATACAAGGTTGAGTGATTTTTTGATTTGGCATTGTAATTCAAAACCATCTCAAATTGAATTTTTGAATTGTTTATGGCCAGATTTTACATGGTTTGATTTTTATTGGATTTTAGTCAAATATGGATGTATGGATTATTGGTGTACAATTGATAGATTGACCAATATGAATCTTGAAGGAGAAACCAAGAAGATTCCATCTGGTAGATATCATTTCACCAATTCTGCAAAAGTTAAATCTTATATCCAACTAGAAGATTTACCATCACCACCTCCATTCATTTCCATTTTGGGTGAAAAATAAAACTTGTCTCTTTTTTTTTTTGTTTCCTTGCTGCTGGAACAGCTATTTATTCAAAGCTATTAGTGCTATGCTTATATATTCCATTGAAATATATCATGTAGATATTCATTCAGACGTTCTTCTTTTTCTCATTGATATCATTATTATGGTTGACTCCAGTGTATATAACAGAATCCACCACAGTTGTAACTTCTCTTTTCTTCTTTTCGTTAATTTTAGCTTCATCAATTTTCCTTAGGTATGAATTATAAACTACAACTTCAGCAACAAGAATCAAAATCCCAAAGAATAAACATAAGAGCACTCTATAATGGAGTTTGAAAACTTGTTCATTGGAAGTCCAATACCAAATGGCATACACCACTGATAACACCGATATCAAGATATTGAAAATAGTGGTGATTTGTGATCTTATTTCTTTAGCCATCATACTTGGTGTAATATAATCATCATCAATTTTCATCTTATCCTTGTTGACCAATTGTTGGTATTCATCTTCCTCCAATTGATACCTGAGTCTGTCCAATTGTTCCTTGAATTCTGGTGTATATGACGGTTTGGGTTTAGGAGGGGTATAAACCTTTACATTTTGCAAGAGTTGAGATAATGGCGTTGATGAAAGATACTTTTTGTGTATATAGAGCAGGTCATTGGTGGTTATCCATTGTCGCTCAATGATTGTCTCCTTATGTGGGACGTTGTGTGATTGCAATTGATCCTTAAGATTATCTGTGATTGTGAATTTGGTCATTCCAGTTGATTAGTCTTGGTCAGTTTATGGGTGTGAAATTGTAAACAGAGATGTACCCGATAAGCACTTTTCCAGTCTTTGAGATGATTCAGGTTTCAGGAAATGCGAGAGCTGCTCCGACACCCGTACACCACTAAATCACGTGGATTTTTCGAGAATCGGGAGGTCATCGTGTCCGAGGTTCGGCAAAGGTGCGGAGCCAATAAAAGCGCAGGGGAGTAAGCGTGTCACGCTAAAGCGTCATCTGTGCACGCAGTCTTTGCCCTGTGCTATAAAAAAGAATCAATATCTCTCTTTGATTTATAAATATATTTAAAGAGGCCATAAGAATAACATAAAGCAATCAGATTAACCATCAAGATAACAAAGATGTTCAGATCAATCAGATTACCAACAAGAACACTCACACAAAGACAAAGACAACCACTGCTGGCTCGGTTCTTGTCTATAAAGACGTTATCTACTCCTAATGAAAATGCCCTCAAGTTTCAAGTGGACACTAATATTTTACCAAAAGAAGATTCTACATCGTATCAGATAAATTTGACAAATCATCAACAATCTCCATTAGCATCCAAGATTTTCGAATATTCTAAAGATGTTGAGAGTATTTTGATTGGATCCAATTTTGTTACTGTTAACAAGAATGAGTTTGCTCATTGGAATCAAGTGAAACCTATTGTGGAATCCATTATGGAATCTCATATTAAGAATAAAGAAGCTATTATTGATTCTAAAGAAGTATCAAGATCACAAAAATCCTTATTTGATGAGTCGTCTGACGTTGATGCTGCGATGACTGAAGAAGAATTGGAGATTACTGATGAAATTCAAGAATTAATTGATACAAGAATTAGACCAGCAATCCAAGATGATGGTGGTGATATTGTGTTTTTGAGATATAAAGATGGTAAAGTTTATGTTCAACTACAAGGTGCTTGTACCTCTTGTTCTTTGAGTGATGATACTTTGAAAGCTGGTATTCAATCCATGTTGAGTCATTACGTGGAAGAAGTTGAAGAAGTTATCAATTTGGCTGAAGTGGAATTCAACAAGTTTGAAGCAAAGTTGAAATCGCAAAAGGAACATAGAGTATGATTTCTTACAAGAAGTATTACATTCAGATCAACATTCATTAGATCATCATCATCATCATCATCATTATAGTTTTTGTTATTGTTTTCATTGCATATTGTGTTTTACTATCATCATTGGGAAGGGTGTCCACCACAGGCGTTATCATTATAGATATGGGAAATATCAAGGTTTTTACATTTATTCAAAATCCAACAAAAAAAGATTGTAGTGTTTTTTCATTTTCATTTAACGTAGCTCTCAATCTTCTTTGCTAGTTTGACATCAGCATCACTTATACCTTTGATATCATGAGTGTTGAGACTGATTTGGACATTGTTGTACGTGGTGAGTATAGTTGGGTGATGTCCTAATAAATGTGATCTCATGGCAACTTTGTTCAAGAACCCCCAAGTTTCTTCAAAATTGGGGAAATTGTACTCTTTTGTTATGAATCCATTGCTCAATTCCCATCCGTGCAATTCTTTCAGTACAGTGGATATCTCTTGTGTTGTGAGTCTCTGAGCGAATCTCTTCGTTATCTGGTTGTACATCCTCAATAATACAATAGTCTCAAACAGGAACAATAAAGAGACAGAGACATAAAGGGAAAAGTCCTGGTGAAATGAAATGAAAAGCATAAAAGCTATAATGCTTACTAAGCGGAAAGTTTTTTGTTTTTTTTCTGATTACCTAATGCACGCGAACCCGTTCTATAAACCAAAGATCAACAGATCAACAAAAAAACACGTCAAAACAAGACAGAAAGACAAGAAGACAGAAAGACAGAACACTCGCTTCTTTTGGACAAGTGCCATATCGGGCAGGTGATCGTATTGTCATTGCTTATAAATCTGTTTTTGTACTTTTTGTCCCTGGAAATATGGCCTCAGCCATTGCAATTCTCGACTCTGATCATAACTGTCTTATATCGAGGAATTATACCCAGGATTTCATAGAGTGTGAAGAGCTGATTAGAGATTTCAAGACTGTGTGGAGCCCCACTTCTGCGCCCATCATCAACTACAACGGGATCAACTACATCTACATCACCAACAATGACCTGACTATTTTGATGATTGCATACTACGAGCATGTGAATTGTATGATGATTATGATTGTTTTGATGAAGTTCAACGAGATTTTAACGAGTTATTTCGACACTGAGCAGTTGAGTAAAGACCTGGTGATGGATAACTTCAGTTTGATTTATGAGCTGTTTGATGAGATTTTGGACTATGGAATCCCACAATTGACAGATGTACAAATCTTGAAAGACGTGATCAAGATGGAGAGGAATGAGAATGAGCTCGATAGTGATGGGAATGAGAAAAAGAAGAAGAAGAAGAAGAAAGACAAGAAGATGAATGACAAAGAAAAGGAATTGGAGCATATATATTCCAATGATGTGAACTCGAGTATTTTGAGAACAACAACAAGTAATGTTTCTTGGAGACCAAAGGGGATTTTTTACAAGAAGAATGAATTCTTTGTGGATGTTACTGAGAAGGTTTCTTGTATTGTGGATTCTTCCAACAAAGTGATCCGTTATGAGATTTTAGGATCCATTGATGTTAAATGCTTTTTATCTGGTATGCCTCATTTAAACATTGGATTGAATAAAATTGTGGAGAATAATAATGATAATAAGAAAACGACATTCTATGATAAGTTGAAATTCCATCAATGTGTTTCTTTAGAAGATTTTAAAGCCAAGAGAGAAATATCTTTTATTCCACCTGATGGGAAATTCCAATTATGTTCATATTCATTATCTATTAAATCAGCTCCAATTGTGGAAATTTTATCCAAAGATTTCAATATTTCATTAGATGGATTATTCTTCCACGTCAAGATCCATTTAAAGACTAATTTCAAAATAAGGAGTTCAATTAATAATTTAATCATTAAAATACCAATTAATTTAATCAAATATGACATTAATTTTAAAGAGATTCCTAAATTTAAGACTAAAATTGGTAAAGTGAGTTATAAATTTGATGAAGATTCTATTGTTTGGGATATTGATTCTGTTGGTGGAGATCGTGATTTTACAATGCAATGTCAATTCAAATTAAACAATACTGGAATTGAAGAAATTAAACCTGTATTAGGTATGGATCCACCACCAAAAATCACAAAACCACAATTTGATAAAATTCGTAAATTTTATAATGACCATGATGATGATGATAATGATGATGATAATAATAATGATGATGATAAAGATACAAAATTCAATAAAAACATTTTAATAATTTTTGAAATACCTGATTTAACTTTAAGTGGGTTAAAAATTGAATATTTGAAAATCATTGAAGATCAATTAACATATACTTCTTTCCCCTGGGTTCGATATAAAACCATTAATGATGATGAATACGTTTATAGATTAGCATAGAACCCATTTTGAGCATTTTTCATTCATGAATATGTATTTTATATAAATTATTATACTTTTTAAATTCTGATCTATTTCTTTATATTATTCAAATCATTTGACATATTATCAATCAATTCTGATCTTATTTGAATCATGTCACGTTCTTGTTCATATTTCACTTGCCAATCTTTATATAAACTTGAATTGACTTTTAATAAACTTAATCTAATTTGTTCATAAAGATTTTGTTTAAAATTTTCTAAATATTTTAACCAATTTTTAGAAATGTTATTGAATCCAATGATACAACCTAATGAAGCCAATCCAAACATTGAATAAAAACTGAAATCGTACAAGATATAACCTGGGATTGAAAGGAAAATTAAAGGTAATTGAGCTCCCATGAAATTCTTCATTAATAAATTCACTCCATTATTTTGTAAATCAATCAATTCATTATTGATTAATTTGTTCTTTAATTTCATCAATTCATTATCATCTAATGAAGATAATTGATTATTATCATTATTATTATTATCAAAAGATGTAAATGAATCAATTTGTCCTTTGATATAACTATAATTCTGCATTGAATTCTTTAACAAACCTTCATTCAACATTTGTGCCATTATCGTTTGAATATCATCACAGTTATAGTATAATTTCCACCATTGTAATTGGGTTTTTTCAAAATTCTCCACATATGGTTTGAAAACTTGTTGAAACTCTTCATGTGATGATTTATCCCAATTTTGAATGAAAACTTTGATCTTGTAATCTCTTTTAGACAATTCATTAAAAGTTAATGAATTTTTAGATGATTGATGTTTTAGATTATTCAAAACACTGTTATAGTTATTTATCAACAATGTTTCAATATCAACCAATTTGGATAATGGTTTCAAGATCTTGTCAATCCCAGATTGTTCATACATCTCCGTATAAACACTGGCATTACTTGGAGATTGAGACAAGAGTTTCACAGCCTGAGAAGATAATTTAGAGCATATTTGATTTGTTGACAATATGGGGATGGCTTCATTGTCAAAGGAGTTTATATCAACGTCTTCGATTTGGTAGACAAACCATTTGGAGACATCGACGGGCAACTCCGCAGTGAAGGAAATGTATAGATGACAACCGTCATTGGGGATTGTTGTTGTTGTTGTTGATGATTGTTGTTGGTTGTTAAACTCATAAAACTCTATAGAATTGAAGGAATTGTTGATGTTTGGTTTCAAAAAAGGAGATGGAATATTGTAAGCATGGCTGGAAGTCTCATAGACCTGACTGAACCTGATGAGATGTGGTATTTCACTGTTTCGACAACAAAATTCTTCATACCATTTCTGGTCAACTGCAAAAGGATCACCAACAAGTGTATTGAGAAACGACGGTTTGGAGCCAATCAACCCGATTCTGATTGGAGAGTCTGGGAACTTGAATTTCTGCACCAAGATGTCGATTTTGTTGTGCAATGAGTGCTCATCTGCGAAAAGACGGCGTGCTCTCTCGAGGTTTACCAGTGGATCTGCTGAGGTCTCTTTGGGTGTTATTGGTGGAGCGTTTTTCGAGATTGTTGGCTGGGAAGAGAGCGTGGAGTAATAGGAGCACCGTGTAGCCCTGCCACAGAGTCTTAGAACAGCCAATTGAGGTTTAATTCGCATTGTTTGTAAGGATTTTGATGTGGTTTTGTTGTGAATTTTAGTGAGTTTAGATTTCAATTTTAGGAAAGTCCTGAAACTTTTTTGCGCCAAAAATGTGCCAAAACAGCCCAATCTGGAAATATTGTGTTATTTTAGCATGTGAAGAATCACGCCAAAAATCCACAAGCGATAATTCTCAAAAGTTTTAGAATCTCAAAGTCCTTTAAATTTCAAGATTTTGGAGGTTGTCAGCGAGTTTTATACTCTGAAAAAGGCATTGTTGGTCATTTGTTGCACTCCCATTCGATCCCACAGGTCACTTATTGCATACCCACTTTTTTTCCTTCTATTTCAAAGTGGTTCAAATCATAAAAACATCACGATAAGTCATAAATAAACCCATAGTATTAAAACCAACAACAGAGATAGAAACAAAATGCAGGTGGAGCGGACACACAGCACACACAGACAAACCAGGAGCTCTCCACAGCCACGCCCATCATCAACACCTTTGGCCCCTCTTGCTGCGGATCTGGCACTCCGGGTGTCGTCGTCGTCGTCTTTATCACCCTCACCTACCACAGCATCACATGTCAATCACAACCCAGAGCCCAAAACAAAACTTGAACAGTGCGACGAGATCATGGCAGTCCAGGCCCTGGGACAGCTGAAGAACAGCGGACACTCGAGCCCTGTTGTTGTGGAAGATTTAGACGAAGGGGAAGAGTACTACGATTCCAGCAATGATATCGACTCTCTGTCATCTGGATCACTGTCCACTGTGTCGTCCAGAAGCACACTGCTCAGGAAAGTGAAGAATCACCCCTTTGTCAACTCTGCTGTACGAGCATACAAGTCAAACAAACCTGCAATCAAGTACGGAGTGGAAATTGTCGAAAGAGCCACACAGCCAATGGTGAATATGATTGAACAGACAAGCTTGGAATGGAGAAGGAAAAGAAGACTGAGTAAAGCCAATAAAATGTTCCCAGATGATGCAAAAGTTGATGTCTCATTCCTTCCTTCTTCAAGCTCTTCAAGTGATTATTCTTCTTATTCTCATTTAAACCCTTCTTTTTCTTCTTCTTCTTCTTCATCCAATACCAAGAGACAATCTCTCCCTTCAATAACAGAAGCATTGGCAATGGGGAACATGAACTGGAATGAACTCAGCCTGAACATGTCCATTGAATCCAAAAAAAGACTTCAAACTTGTTTCCAACTTTTAATGCTTGCTAACAAACAGTTATCATCAAAAGTCACACATTTACAGGAACTTATTGTCAAAGAACAAGAACTCATATCATCTAAAAGGGATAAACAAGATGATGATGAAGATAATTATGTTGATGATGAGGAGGAAATTTATCATGATGCAAGTGATGAATTATCTTCTAAATACACTAAAGAAATTAAACAAGAAATTGTGGGCACAGTGAAAAAAGTTGTTACATTTATATCAAAATATGCTGGTAATACATTACCTGAACCTGCTAGATCCACAGTTCGAGAAAGTTTATTAAGATTACCAACTCAATGGGCTACTCAAGCTTCATCAAGTTCTAGATTCACTTATAACACAAATGGGAAAGTTTTAGTATTAGCTAATGAATCATTGGAAATGGTTAGTTCAGTAATGTCAGTATTTGATGAAACTTTAACAAAAGCTGATCTTTGGGTAAAGCAAAAACAAGAGAAACAATTGGCTAAACAGGCTATCTTAAATAATAGATTGAAGAGGCAAAATAATCAAATCAAGGACCACTCTAATAAAAGAAGAGATGAAGAAGAAGAAGATAATGATGATGATGATGATGATAATATTAATAATGACAATGATATTGATCAGCCAGCTCATAAGAAATCCAAAACTATGAATGATGAGCTCGATCCATTGACAAAGGCATCATAATTGTTCTTTTCCAGGTTCATTGTTTATGAAAAAGGGGTTGGGAGTTTGCATTCTATTTTCTTGGTTTATTGATTTTTACTTATATCGTTTATTTCTTTACATTTCACTTTAAATACATAAATTGGTCATGTCATAACAATAATCTAGTATACATAAAACCCTCAATTCCACCTTGTTAAGAAAAACACAAAACATTAAAGCTAATTATCAACTCTGTAGAGCTTTTAATCTTTCTCTCATTTCACTTAATACAGCTTCATCTTCTTCAGGAACTTGTTCCTCCTCCTCCTCCTTCACAGGTTGTGGTTCATTAAATTGAGTTTGTGGAGCATGTTCCACTTTATTCAATTTCTCATTAGTATATTCAGAAACAATCTTATTAACTTCTTCATCAACTTCTTCATCCATTTCTAAATCTTCATTCTCATCTAATGTATCAATTGTATCACCAACCATTTCATTAATAATCCCACTCTTAACCAATTCTTGCTCCAATTCTCTCATTGTCCCAGTCAATTGAGGTAATCTTACAAGACTATTCACCTCACGCATAATACTAGAACTCTTGGACATGTTTTGTTGTAATTTCAACATTCCAAAACTCTCATCAATTTGCATCCCTACTGATTCTAATTGTGCTTTGGATTTATATAGTCTGGATTGTTGCTTGTTGATACTGTAAAGCTCACGAGCATATATCCTAACACTCTTGACATCATTCTTCTTTGCACTCTGCTTAATAAGCGTCTCTGTCTTCTTCTTCAAATCGTTCATTTCTCTCACTGATTTCTCCATCTGACGAGTATTCTTGCGGATTAGAGATTTGCACTTTCTGTGCTGCTCTTTCGGATCTGGCCCCCATATCGCCTTCTTAAGGTAGTCCATATTCAGCTACTTATCCTGTAAGCTTCAAAACAAAGACAAAGACAACAACAACAAATTGCCGTTCTTAATATTTCATCATTTTATTATCTCTCTGTGTTTATCGTCTATGGCGATTTTGACAGAAAATATAAATCCACAAGATTGGGAAGTACATCCGCACACCACACTTTAAATGAGAAAGATCAAATAACAAATCTTTGAAATGGTGAGGACTTGATAGTGTAGCAGTTGTCCTTTGTCCCCAAAGGAGCCCCATTGTAATGTCCGATACACGCCAAAATATAGCAGAGACGATTGGAAATATTAAGACCGGGTTTGAGGATGACACAGAGATTACATTGAAACAGCTCGAATCTTTAAGACAACTCAACACTTCCACCACATTGAAGTTTATAAAGAAGGAGGAAGACTTGAAAAAACTCTCCCGTAAAGCTGATGTCATTGGATCCAATAGTAAGTGCTCATCTTCTATAGTTTTCTTTTTTTCCAAACCTGTCTATCTTTCATGATACTAATCAAGAACCAGACGAGGAACTCAAATCGTATGTTAAGATGCTGGACTCAATAGAAGCACAGGTTGATTTCATAGAAAAGCTCACTGATGAATTGGATGCATTCACTAAGGAGGATTAAATCAGGAAGGCTTTTTTTATATCCATTTCACTCCTTTAATGGCCCATAATCCCCAGGATTTCCGTATTGGGCAAATGACGAGTGCTCAACTGATATCTCAGCGGCTAATTTGAAACCTTTTATATATAAACAAGGAGAAGATCGCCTTTTTGATCTGTTGTTTTTTTTTGGGAATTGGACGTTCGACAAAAATGAGGTTGAATGGGCTCTTTGCAACCCTTGTGGTACTCTTTTCGGTGTCATTCTGCTGCTGTGACAGTGTTGATGATCTCATTGCAGACGATGAGGAGCTCGTGCTCTTGAGTTCTGAATTGAATGCTGTGTACAACTATTTTGAGCCCGAGTTGTTGGTGGCGTCGTTGAACAAAGACAATGCGTTGAAAGATTATGAAGGAAAGTCGTCTGACGATATCGAATCCGAGTTGGAGGAGTTGCGAGACCGTCTACAGGACGTGTATGATAAGTTGGTTGCATTTGCTAAGCTTTTGATCAGTTTAACCCCAGAGGATCTTGTGGACATGGCCGACAGGTTGGTTGTATCTCAGGATTATTACCATGTCTTGGAGTCTACACAGAGTAACAAACATTTCAGTAAGCTCCTTGGTACTATTGATATCGAGAGTGTATCTGAAGATGGAGGTTATGATGATGACTTGACTGAATTCAAAGAATATCAACCTTTTGTTGGACTATTTGGTGATGATCCTTTGGAGGATGAAGAGGATTTTACGTCATTAGACATCTTTGATGAGAATGGTGAACTATTGGATACGTCCTCCACTGAATGGAACTTTGATGAAGATCTTGAAGATTTCATGAGTATTATGAATGAGATGGATGATCCAGAATCTGTTGAAAATATGGGGATCTTGACCCTTCTTAAGAAAATTATCAAAAAAATAAAGAGAATTATTCATAAAATCAAGAAGAAGATTGCACTTTTATTGAAAGTCATCAAATTGAAGAAAATTATTAGAAAGAAAAAAATTAAACTATGTTTGGAATTGATGTACCTTATTGAAAAAATCAAAAAAATTATCAAATTAATCCTCCAATTACTTGAAAAGATCATTCGATACGTGATAAAAGAATTACCATATGATATTTTGTGGAAAGTAAAAATTCTTATCAAATTATTTCTCAAGATCTTATCAGATTTGATTTGGGATTCGGAAATTTTGATCTTGGAAGTTGTTCTCAAATTGGGTAAATTATTCAAAAAATTGAAAATGCTACCAGAGGAGATTGTGTTGTATTTCAAAATGACAGTATTGGATAAATTAGGTTTATTGGATAAAAAATACGAAGAGTTGAAAGAAGAAGAAGCTATGAAGGCATGGGAATCTTTCAAACTATATGAAAGTTATTATGGGAAAGAAGGTTCAGGAAGTGAGTTACAGGAAGATGAAGATTATGCAGACCCTTCAAAGATTTTCGATTCTCTTATACCAGACACCCCTAAAGAACTACCTAGAAAGAAATATAGTGATGATATTGAATATGAAAGAACAGGTGAGATTGTTCTCCCTGCTGAATTTGAACAGATATTCGGTAGTGTATTGACTACTGAGCAAATGAATGAAATTTTAAAAGGTGATGATGCTTTCAATTTTGATATCCAGTGGCCAGAAGATGATGAAAAGTTTACAAAGAGAGAAGATATTCAATCTGATCAACAGTATTTATATGAACTTGATGAGGAAATTGATTTGATCTTGAGTAATGATATCATGTCCCATTATTTTAACTCTTCAGTGAAATACATTGCAAATGAAACTATTGAAAGTGATCACATTTTATCTAATTTGACCAATATAACCCCAATCTCTGTAACTAGATTGAGTAATATGGCTGGTAACTTACTTCAACAAAATCAAGCACCTTTATCATTTGCTCTATTAGTGACTGTTGTTTTCCTAGTATATCCATTGCTACTTTAAATCCTGTCAAGAAAAATTAATGTGAAATGTGTAACGTCTAATGATATGCTTATTTATTTACTGGTGATTCATTTCCCCACACAGAAACTAGAAAACACGACACCTAAAACTTCCTCGACACCTACTGTTTCACCTGTTATCTTCCCAATTCCATCAATGGATTGTTGTAATGCTTCTGTTGCGATGACCACGTCATCCAAATCTTTGAATTTTTGAAACTCTTGGAACCCATATAATACATCGTTTATGAGAATATCTTTCACTCTTGTGGTCATAATGATGGGATCTGTTGACTCTGTTTGACTTATGGACTTGAATTTACTGACTAATATCTCACTCAATCGATCAACTCCTTTGTTGTCAATACATGAGATTGCTATGAAAGAATCTTTAGATAAATTCAATTCCAAAGATAACTGATCTATTATCTTTGTCTCTGATGATTTCTTTTGGAGTAAATCAACTTTATTCAAAATGACTAAAACATCTTTATCCTTTCTAAGGTCTTCAATATGTTGCTGAAACTCCTTATCAATGCTCAAGTCATCAAATGGTAAGACGACAAGGACTAAATCACCTTGTTCTGCAAATGTCTTTGCCCTTTTGATTCCCTCGGCTTCAATCGCATCAGCTTTGTCTAGGTCTCTAATTCCAGCAGTATCACCAACAATGACTTTGTATCCTTGTATATCAAGAGGGACGTGTATCACATCTCTAGTGGTGCCTGCTATATCACTAACAATAGCAGCATCTGTACTAGCCAACTTATTCAAGATTGATGATTTCCCAGCATTTGGTGGACCTAGTAAGATCACTTTAATTCCCTTAAGCAATACCTCTGATCTTTCACCACGATGTAGAAAGGATTCTATCTCGCCTTGCAACTCAGTGACATTCGTATCAACTGTCTGGTATATTTTCTCAATGTCTTCAATCTCAGTATCATCAGCAAAGTCTATAATCGCAGTCAAAAGACCAATATCCTTCACAAGTGCTTCTCTCCATTTCTGAAACAAAATTTTGTTCTGACCTGTAGCACTACTCACAGCAGCCTTTCTAGCAGTCTCTGTCTCTGCATCAATAAGTTCTCTTATACCTTCAATCTCCGTGAGATCAACTCTACCGTTCTGGAAGGCCCGTCTAGAAAATTCACCAGCTTCAGCATACCGTATAGGCGTCTCAGGAGTGTGTAAAGACTCTATAGCCTTGAGCACGGATTTGATCACAGCGACACCTCCGTGTAAATGTAGTTCCACAAGATCTTCACCTGTATATGTCTTGGGTTCCAGAAAGAACAATGTGAGAGATTCATCTAGCAAGCTCTTTTCACTGTCTGGAGAGTATAGCTTTCTCACTGTGGCCGTTCTTGGGCTTGGTAGTTGCCTTCTAGAGAGCGCAGTGAGAATGTGCGATGACTGAGGCCCGGAGACTCTGACGATGCCTATAGCGGATCTCGTTAGATGAGTGGAGACGGCATAAATCGTTGGATGCAGCGAAGAAGCAGATGTTGAAGAGGAAAGTTGCCGTACCAGTGAGACTCTCCTGAAAGCAAACATTGGTGACAATGAGTTGTGGTTGTTGATGTCTTTTCAGCTTATAGTTTGTAAGAGGAAAAAAAAAAGATTTTCCGGGGAAAACTTCTTGATCTTTTCTTCCTCCACCACAACAATAGCAAAATGCTGCTAAACACTGAGCGCATTGTGAGGCTTCCTTTCAAGCATTGTATACGCCACTTCAGTCATTGCAGAACTGTGCAACATGAGAATCCATTGGTAAGTACGTGCTACAGAAAAACCGGATGTCAAAATATCAGCTAACAAACAAAAGGGGCTCCCCAAGCAAACAATGGGCTCCAGTAGGAACCGTTCAGGGCTCCCCGTGAAACAAAAGATACCAGGGGCGAAAAAAGTTGTACTTGTATCTTCGGGGAAAGGTGGTGTAGGGAAATCCACAGTATCGGTGAACCTGGCGCTTTCTCTCCATAAGTTGAACAAAAGAGTTGGTATCTTGGACGCTGATGTGTTTGGTCCATCGATACCGATGCTGATGAACCTCTCTGGTGAGCCCCGTCTGTCTCCCGATGGGAAGCTTCTACCTCTTGTCAATTATGGTGTCCAGACAATGTCGATGGGGTTTCTAGTGAAGCCAGACAATCCAATAGTATGGCGAGGCTTGATGGTGATGAAAGCTCTTCAACAGCTATTGTTTGATGTGAAATGGGATAATTTGGATGTTTTAGTGGTTGACATGCCACCAGGAACAGGAGACACACAGCTGAGTGTTGGTCAGCAGGTGAAAATAGATGGTGCGGTTATCGTGTCTACACCACAGGATATTGCCCTGATAGATGCCGTCAAGGGGATCGCCATGTTCCAGAAGATGAAGATCCCCATATTGGGACTTGTGCAAAACATGAGTTACTTTGTGTGCCCGAATTGCAATCATGAATCACACATGTTTGGCGAGGACGGTGCCAAAAGAGAAGCTACAAGACGAGGAATACAGACTTTGGGGTCAATCCCATTAAATGAAGAAATATGTCTACAAAGCGATAAGGGGAAACCCATTGCGATCTCCTCGGATAATGAACAGCTTGTGAAGCCATATATGGAGATATCAGAACAGATTGTGGAATCTCTTGACCTTTGATGACTTCATGTGAACCACAAAGTCAAGAAATTTTCATTTTTACTTTGTGTTACCTTGGCACCATTGTACGTTTTTGTGTCATCAGATAAGATGTGTGTGAAACAGCTGGTTCGATCTGTTTATGAGGGCGTTGATCAAATGATTATTAGTCACGAGAAGGCTGCTGCTCTTACTTGTTGCTCCATAATAGACTTACTCCTCAGAGTCTTTCCAGTATGAAATCCAAACTATGGTTATTCCCCACGCTACTCCTCATCCATTCAAGTCTCGCTCACCTTGTTGAAGAAGTGGATCCTGAACAATTTTATGCTTTGAACATGGATACTGAACCACGGATGGATGTACCGTCAGCTCCAGATCCCGATATGGATATCCAATCATTCGCTTCTTCCCTTAATATTGGTGAAAACAAAGATCCCAGTTTAGATCTTGGTATTGGTAAAGTCAGTGTTTCAGATCACGATGCTGATATGAAAGATGTTTTCCAAGATCATTTGCAAATACAAGCAACAGCATTTGAGATTCCACCACTACCTGCTCTAAATGCAGAAGAAGTCTCTCCAACTACACTTTTATCATCCGTTCAATCACCAATATCTATTTCATCGCAGTCAGAAATCTTGTTAATCACGGTATCAGCTACCGAGCAGCTAGCGACTCTCACTTCTGAAACTCTTTCTCAAACATCACTGTTATCTTCAGTCTCCGAGGAGCCCAAGACTACCACCAAAATTGTTCATGCCATTGAAGTTGTTACGACTGTTGTTCAACAGTCGACAGTCACTCTCACAAGTAGCACATTGCCTGTATCTTCCACTACACAGGAAGTGATACCAGTGCTTAAAGATTCCAGCTCGCCTGAAGTTCCAGCACAGACAAACTCTCTCACCCTTGAGGGGGTTAAAGAAATTGTTGCCAAATCCATTGAAGAATTCAAGAAGGACTTAGAATTGGCTAAGAATGAACAAGTTACACCAACCTCTCATAATCCGGCAGAGTTTGTTGCCAATGCTATTGCATCATCTGAACCTACAGTGACCTCTGAAGCTTATTTGGATCTCGAAAGTACAGACACATTGAAATCAATTATTGAAAGTTTGACGGGTTCTGATATGAATGAAGTTAATGTGAAAAAGTTCAAGAACATCTTGAAAACGATTTTGAGATATGACGAAGCCGAAGATGAATATGAAGATGTACAGGAACCAGAATTTGAAGGTGATCAAGTCCCGGAAACAAGTCAATCCCGTATAAAGTCTACTTTACAAAATAATGGTGGCACAATCTCTACCCTGGGCTTAATGGATAAAGATCAAGAAGATCTTGAGGAGCATTTCAGTTTTCTTACCTTGAGTAGGCTTCTTCATTTACCTGAAGATGCTGTTAGAAGTTTTGTTGAATTTGTCTTTGCTGATGATAGACATCAATATATTGATGACTTGAGACAAAAGCAGTTCACAAAAGGTCTTGGATTAAGTGTCACAAGTATACAGAACAGTACAGATCAAATTATAAGTGATGAAAATGAATCTGATAATCGAGATGTTGATGCAACTGGGATTTTACTTGACAAGCTTTTCAATTTCAGAAACAAGAAGGATGATTTGCCAAGCACCAATAGACCAATGGAAACTTCACACGAGGATAACGAAATTCTGAACTCTGATGATGAGTCTCAATCACTCGATCATTTGATGGGTAAGAGTCGCACAGAAGAATTTCAGGGGATGGGAAAAGAAAAAGTGAAGTTTCAGTTCAACAAGGGTAGAACAGGACTCAGAAATAAGATCAGTCCAGAAGCTGCAACGGATGATCGTCAGCTAAACTATGAAGAGATTGAATATTATAAACCTGAAGATGAATTGTATGGGGATACTGAAATTCAAAAAAGACCTACATCTGCGAAGGACTTCAAGTATGCCAATGATATGGCCAAGTTCAAAAAATTCACTGAAGTGTTGTCAGCAGCGTCTATAGAAGATGAGATGGATATTTTGGAAATTATCAATTCTCGATTCAATAACAGCAGTATTGCTACATTGAATGATACTAATACTACCCTGACTGGCACTTTTGCAGATCTGTCATTGAAGAAGGGCGAACTGAAAACCCCAACTAGTGGCAAAGAAGAGGAGGTTATGAGAAACCATTCACTTTCAAATACGAATGGAGGTTTAGAAAATAATCTGAACACAACAACAGAAAGTTCGTCAAACTCCACGGAGCTGGACGGTGATAAGAAGAAAGTTATGGAAAGGATCAAACAACATCCATCAGACCTATTCAGTAAGAATAGCAATAAATTGGGTAGTAAGAGTTCAGGTCATAGTGGCTCTACTCAAAGCAATGCAGGTAAACATCACGGGAGCTCATTTGATCTTTTCGATGTTCAATCGAATGGGAGTAGGATAACTGTTAGTGGACAATATATTTGCTGGACAATGGCTGTGTATATCTTGCTGCTTAGTTGTATATTGTTCCAATGATATGATTAAAAAGTACCTGCATTTTCTTGTAGTTTATACTTTATACCGGCTTTGTTGCCAAATCAGGAAGCAGCACAAAGTTCCGGAGATTACTCCAGAATAGGCGATTGATACCGATCATATCGAAATCGAGTTGTAGAGATTAGACAGATTTATCTTTGTTGAAGATAGAAACAAGGAGAGGAGGCCATTTAAATTCAGCCATATTGAGGGTAAACAACAAACAGATGGGAAAAATCGTTGTCATTGGGTGAGTAAATCATAAAATCGTCATAATGTATGTATGAAAGGTCTAACATAAATAATCGTAGTGCTGGTGTATCTGGTTTAACATGTGCACTTGAGTTGTTGAAAAGGGGACATGTTGTCACTATATTAGCCCGTCATATTCCTGGTGATTTGGATATTGAGTATACATCGCCTTGGGCAGGTGCCAATTGGTCGAGTTTTGCCAGTAAGGACGATATCAAACAACAAGAGATTGATAAAGTTGGGTATTTGAAGTTTTTCGAATTGAGTAAAGATCCAAGAAGTGGTGTTTACGTTGTTCCCTATGTGAGATATGTGAGGGAAAGTGAACTGGTACCTGGCTCTAATGGTGGAAAGGAGGTGAAATTCCCTTGGTTTAAAGACGAAGAGTTTATTGATGGGTTCAGGATTTTAGGGAAAGATGAGTTACCACAGATCGAAGATATTGTCACCGGATATGGGTATAACACCGTGACTATCAGTACCACTTTATACCTGAATTACCTATTACAACAAATTTTGGGACTTGGTGGAGTTTTGAGAAGACACGAGCTCAAACATATGGATGACGCATTCAAGCTCCATCATAGAGAATTTGGAAGAGCTGATATGGTGATCAACTGTTCTGGACTGATGGCAAGACATCTTGGTGGAGTGGAAGATGCTGGTGTTTATCCTATTCGTGGGCAAGTGTTGTGGTGTCGAAACAATGCAACCAAACAGATCGCAACGAGCTGTGCCAAGGGAGATGGAATCCCTGGAGAACGGTTTTATATGTTCCCAAGGAAAGAAGGAGGCTGTATCATTGGTGGCTGCTCTCTTGAAGACAATTGGTCGTCTGTAGCTGACCCAGAAATGACCAAGAGAATCATTGCAAGAGCTAAGAAATATGCCCCTGAGCTTGTGGATGCCAAATTGGGCAACCCTGCAGAGATTGAAGTCTTCAGGGAGAATGTCGGCCTTAGACCTGGAAGAAAAGGCGGTGTGAGAATTGAAAGAGAAGGCCGTGTGGTGCATAACTATGGGATAGCAGGGGCTGGTTACCAGGCGTCCTATGGGCTTGCTGCTGAAGTTGTCAAGTGTGTTAATGAGTTCTATAGAGCCAGTAGACTCTGATTATAGATAAATATTTGATTTTAATCGATATTCAAACCCATAAAGAAGTGGCATAGTAAAGAACAAAGACAATTGACGCACTTTACTGCCTAAAATACTACATAAATGACTGTGTCTTCTTGTCTTGTAGATTCCCATCACCATATAAATCAAATCCCCATACAAATTCTCCGAGACACGAAAACGCGTCTGAAGTGAAAAAAAAAAAACAAAATAGTCAGAACTCTCAGTTTCTAAGTACTAAATCACCTATTAAAACAAAGTAATCAAAGTCACGAAAAATGTCTCTGTGGGTTGACAAGCACCGTCCGCACACTCTTTCCCAGCTCGATTTCCACCATGATGTGTCTGCTAGGCTCAAAGCTCTGGCGTCTACTGGAGATTTACCACATCTTTTAGTCTACGGGCCTTCAGGTGCTGGGAAGAAGACGAGAACGTTGGCTCTGTTACATGAGCTATTTGGCTCTGGTGTGAGCAAGATGAGGATTGATGTGCGTACTTTCCAGTTGAATTCTAGAAAATTGGAGTTCAATGTTGTTTCGAGTCCTTACCATCTTGAAATCACACCAAGTGATTTAGGGAACAATGATCGTGTGGTGATCCAAGATCTGCTCAAAGAAGTTGCCCAGACGGAGCAGGTGGACTTCAGTGGGAAACACAGGTTCAAAGTTGTTATCATCAACGAGGCAGAATCGTTGTCCAGAGATGCACAGGCTGCCCTGCGTCGTACTATGGAGAAGTACTCTAAGAACATCAGACTAATTCTTATTTCCAACACAACTTCTAATATCATCGCTCCAATCAAATCCAGAACACTGCTGGTAAGGATCTCTGCTCCTAAGATTGATGACATAGTGCGTATTCTGGATAATCTAGCCACAAAGCAAGAGATATCAATCACTGGATCTGATCAAGAACGGAAAGTTGTGCTAACGAACATCGCTAATGAATCAAAGAGAAACTTACGCAGGGCGATGCTTTTGATCGAGGCGATGACTATGCAGAATGAAACTTTGAAACCAACCACACCAATGATTCAACTGGATTGGGAAGGTGTCATCCAAAGATTGGCTCAAGATATTTCCAAAGATCGCTCAGTGGCTAGAATATCGAAATCGAGAAGTGTCTTGTATGAATTAATATTACATTGTATCCCACCAAAATTGATTTTGAAGAATTTAGCATTCCAATTGCTAAGAGTGGTTAATGATAGAGCCAAACCACAAATTGTGGAATTAGCATCAATGTTTGATGAAAGATTGAGTCTTGGTTCAAAAGCCATCTTCCATCTTGAAGGGTTTATCGCCAAATCTATGGTGGAGATTGAAAAAAGCTACTAAATTTTTAAATAGTCATATATACATGTGCACTTGTTTTGATATATATACACCCATCATCTCCCTAACGACCTCTGTATACTTTATAGATATCCTCTTTGGCCTTTTGTTTCACTTCCCACTCTTTTGTAGGATTCTTAGCAATCTCTTCATAATGATTCATTTTTGGTTCAGAATCTATAAACCCGTTCAAACTCACTCTGATTGGCGACTCTCTTGTGATAAACTCATAATTCCCCGGTAATTTATCAGCAGCACGTCTTAGAGCCTCTCTTGCAACTTTCTCATGTAATTCATCACCGGCAATCTCGAAAAGAACCTTACCAGTAGGAACTCTAGCCATCCAATGGTCAACGGCACCTTTACCTTTACCCATACGTGTTTCATTACCTTTGATAGCCACTGGGATTGCCGTGACCAATCTTCTCCATAGTTTCCCACCATTCGCTCTCATAAATTTCATTATAATATTATCAGCTTCTTTCAATTGGATAGCTTTCAATCTTGTCCCTTCTGATTTCAATCGAAGACCATATGTCCCAAATTTCAGAGTGTTCCCCTTCACAGAACCACCAGTACGTACTGGGACACGGCCCTTCTGTGCCTTTCTCACTTCTTTGAAACGTGGTGCTTTATATAAATTGTTAGTACCATTCTTTCATTGGACACAAAATATCAATTCAACTCACCATATTCATGCGAAAATCTTTTCCCAATAGTAGACACAGGCAAAGGAGTAAATTGTGGTCTCGAAAGACTGCTCTTTACCAGCGACAACATGATTAATTACACAAAATCAGCCACTTTCCACAACTCAAATTTAGTACATTTCTGTGGTTTTAAAGTCTTGATGATGCTGGAAAAAAACATGGATTGTTAGTGTGTGGTGTCTGGGTGTTATATTTTATGAGATTTCCGGTCAATAGCACGTGATGCCTTCAAATTCCGAGATACAATAGCGATTTAATACTGAATCAACACTTTTGGACTTTATTTCTTTGTGAGTTTCAAAGCGGTACAGGATGTCTAGAACTCGGCTTGTGTCTCCGCTGAGACTATGTATGCGTTTCGTTCACTCGAGTATGTTTTATCAGTTCTTCAAAATCTCAGAATATGAAGTCATACTAACAAAACTTATGAAAAGAACGAACATTTCCAGAGACGTTAACCATAAATGGTCAAACATACAAGACTGATGAATGGACAAATGTTCCTCCTACGATTCTTTCACTGACAGACCGGTCTTTACACTTGAACAATAACCATCCAATTGGGATCTTGCGCTCTTTAATCGAAAACAGATTTCATAAACTTGGGTACACTTTTTATAACCAGTTCAAACCAGTGGTATCCACATACGAAAACTTTGACTCTCTAGGGTTCCCACAAGACCATCCGGGCCGTTCCAAGACAGACACATACTACATCAACAAAACCACACTGCTGAGAACTCATACCTCTGCTCATGAAAGGGAGTGTTTCAGTAATTGTCAAACACCGGGATATTTCATCAGTGCTGATGTATATAGAAGAGATGAGATTGATCGTACGCATTATCCAGCATTCCACCAGATGGAAGGTGCTCGTGTTTGGAAAAGAGATGACTACTCGTCCCAAAGTGAATTGTACAAGAAATTGGAAGATGATATCAATGCTATTCCTAAAGTTGACATCATTGTTGAAGATCCAAACCCACCATTCCATCAAGGTAATCCAAAACAAGATTATATGACAGATCGTGAAGTAGAGTTAGTTGGCACACATTTGAAGAAAACTCTTGAATTATTAGTTAATGAGGTTTTCAATGAAGCCAAAAAGTCTGCTAAATTGAGTGGATCTACAGAACCGTATTTAAATGAACCATTGAGAGTTAGATGGGTAGAGGCTTATTTCCCATGGACATCACCAAGTTGGGAGATTGAAGTGTGCTGGAAGGGAGAATGGCTTGAATGTTTAGGATGTGGGGTTGTTCAACAACAAGTTTTGACGAATTCAGGATTGGAAAATAGTATTAGTTGGGCTTTTGGTATTGGATTGGATAGAATCGCCATGCTATTGTTTGGGATCCCTGATATAAGATTGTTTTGGACTTTGGATGAAAGATTTCATAATCAATTCAAAAAAGGTGAGATTACCACTTTTAAACCATATTCTAAATATCCAAGTACTACAAGGGATGTTGCCTTTTGGGTCCCCTCCGTGGATGAAAAAATCCATATTAATGATTTGATGGAGATTGTTAGAGACATTGGTGGAGATCTTGTTGAAAATGTTTCATTGATTGATGAGTTTACACATCCTAAAACTGGTAGAAACTCACAATGTTATAGAATCAACTATCAATCCATGGATAGAAATTTGACCAATGAAGAAGTTAATGTTTTACAAGAACAAGTGAGACAAACAATCAAAGAGCAATATAACGTTGAACTAAGATGAAATGTTGTACATAGAACTATGTAATATTCATTATTTTATGAAACTTTCTGTATATACAAGCAGTGGAAATAGAGAGGGGAAATAGACATCAAAAATTCATATCAGGCATTTGCTTTTTTTTTTCATTGTGTAGTGTGTTTATTCAATCATCACCTTTAACAACACCAACTTTAGCAGGTCTTAAGACACGGCCATTCAAGTAATAACCTGGTTGTTGAACAAAGAAAACAGTACCGGCTTCCTTGTCAGGTTGTGGCACTTCAAAAGTGGCTTCATGAACATTTGGATCGAATTTAGCACCAAGAGCCTCGATTTGCTGTAAACCATGTCTTTTCAAAGTATTCATAAACATGTTTTGGGTCAATTGAACACCTTCAATCAAATCATCCAACTCTTTGGATTTCTGTTGTTCAGGGGCACCTTCCTCTTTGACAAGAGTCTTCAAGGCAATGTCAAAAGTATCAGCAGTATCAAGTAAGTCTCTTGCAAATTTCTTTAATGCCAATTCTTTAGATTTTTGAATTTCTCTCTTTGTTGATTCTTGCAAGTTTCTGAAATCAGCCGTGGCTCTCAGTGTCATGTCTTTGAACTGTGCAGTTTCCTTCTTGGCTGCTTCTAAAGCTTCTTGACATTTAGCCAGTTCGTCCTTTGGAGCATCTTCTTTTTCTTCTTCTTTAACTTCTTCTTCACTCTTCTTTGCCTCTTCGCTATAAAATCTGGCATTACCAGCAGCACGCAAAACCATTGGCTGGAAACCCGGTCTGGCAGCCAGCAGCCTTAGACCCTGTGTGTGTGATCTCAATGCGGTTCTCAACATCTTATTTATCTACCGAATTCAGACAAATCTTTGTATAAAACTAGTATATGACAACTTTTGGGTGATCCATTATTTCGACATTTTTTGCATTGAATTTTTCGAAAGTATCCTATTTCCGAGGGTGGTAATTTCCCAGAGGTCACATGACACCATTTGCCCTCGTATTTGAATTACAAATCTTGTGGTGTTCGGATGTGGTTATAGAGACAGATTTTTTTCCAACCAATGAATTTGTCAGAAGATTTGCTTATAAAACTGCTGATTTTTTAGTTCAATTTGACTGTGTTTGTGCAGTTGTTACTGCTTTTCTGGGTGCCTGGTATCTTGAGGCTTTGACTGCTGCGTCTGTGGTGTTTACTGGAAAACTCTCCCACCATTCGGCTTGAATCGAAAACCCAGAGAGACATAATATATACATCAAAGAAGCGATAATGGAGCGACCTGTTGCTGTCTTGTACGGCTCAGAGACGGGGAATGCACAGGATTACGCAGAGACACTAGCTGTCACACTGGAGCGGTACCATTTCCAGGTACACTGCTGCTCGCTGGACGAATTTGAGCTCAAGAGACTGCTCGAGATCAAAGTGCTCATCGTTGTCTGCTCCACAACGGGACAAGGTGAGTTCCCGAAGAATGCCCGCAAGTTTTGGAAGTTTATGCTCAAGAAAAAGCTCCCGTTGGATCTACTGAATCACATGGTGTTTACCACGTTTGGTCTGGGAGACTCATCATACCCTAAATTCAACTGGGCGATAAAGAAACTACACAACAGACTATCCCAATTAGGTGCGGTGGAATTCTCAAAGAGAGCAGAAGGCGATGAACAAAGCTCACAGGGGATTGACGGGTATTACATTGAGTTCCAAAAAGTTTTGCTTGAAAATCTGCTCAATTCATTCCCTCTCCCACAACATCTACAACCTATCCCAGAATTTCAACTCCTACCACCAAAGCATACGTTATCCATAGACATGAAGAAACCAAAGAGACTGACACATGACAAGTTGAAAGCCATAGCATTGACAAGAATGGAGACAGACACGGGGCTCAGCAAGGGCCGTGTCACTAATAATCAAAGAATAACTGCATCTGATCATTTCCAAGATGTTCGTCATTTCACAATCTCATCGGATTCCCCTATAGAATATAGACCCGGTGATACGATCTCATTATACCCTACAAATGACCCGAAGGAAGTGGAGGTGCTCATCCAATTACAGAAGTGGAATGATATTGCTGATAAGAGGATTTCTATTACAAATGTACAATTGGGGCATATTGATGGTGGGCTTGTAAAGAATATGACTTTGAGATCCATCTTGACACATCATTTAGACTTGAAGGCAATTCCACGTCGTTCTTTCTTTGCTCTATTACAACATTTTGCCACTAATGATCGAGAACGCGAGAAATTGCAAGAGTTTAGCTCTTATAAAGATCCTGAAGAGTTGTACAACTATGCAAATAGACCAAGAAGATCGATCTTGGAAGTGATCCAAGAGTTTGATGTCGTGATTCCATTAGAATATTTATTTGATCTTTTCCCCCTGATTAAACCAAGACTATTCTCAATCTCATCTTCCAAACTACTCAACCCCAATCAAGTTGATTTAACCATCGCCATTGTCCAATATAAAACTATGATTAGAAGAATCAGAAAGGGGTTATGCACAGCATGGATCAAGACTTTGGATGTCGGTGATGAAATTGTATTCAAAGTGAATAGAAGCAACCTTCGATTCCCAGAACCTAATGTCCCAATCATTATGATTGCACCGGGGACTGGGGTTGCACCAATGAGATCTTTGATACATGAAAGAATACTTGCTTATCCTGAAGTTACAGATCAAAATAAACTGTTCCTATTCTTTGGGAATAGATATCATGACAAAGATTTCTTATACCAGGCTGAATGGGAACAGTTTGTATCACAGGGGAAATTGACACTTTCTACTTCTTTTTCAAGAGAAGCTGGTGGTTATGTTCAAGATGCATTATTCATAGAGAGTTCCAAGGTTATAGAGCTGTTAACACATGAAAATGCAGTGATTTATATCTGTGGATCATCAGGAAAAATGCCTAATCAAGTGCGTTTAACTTTTGAAAATATTCTACAAGAACAAAGAGGCTTAAGTGTGGAGGAATCCAAACAATATTTATTGGAATTGGAAAACAGCAATAGATACATTCAAGAAACTTGGTAATCTGAAAGTATCACATGTTGTTGTTTTATTTTATTTATTGTCATTATACTTTAATCATTGATTATTGATCTGGAACGATCAATTTATAACATTTTCTAATTAGCATATAGATATTTTATGGAAGTAATATAGATTACATTAGAATGGTTGAAGCAGTGTAAAATTCAAACTACACATTGTCTCTAGATTGTCTCCAGTACTATTATCTATATTGTAAACTTCAATTCTGTATCATCACTCAAACATATGCAAAATAAAAACAAATATTACCATCTAGAAAACCGAAAGAGCATTGAATTCATGAGTGAAAAAAAACACCAGTGATGATGATCATCATCATCGAAATGCTTTACTCTATGGTGAATTCAAAGCCTCTTTTAAATCATCAACAAACTTGAAAATCTCTGCAGAATACTGATGAGATGAACCCAAGAAATCATAGTATTCTCTAGTCTTTTCATCAAACTGGATCAATAATCCATTTGATACAGGATCATCTCTCCCACCAACCTTATCATAAGCACAAAAGACAAAATGATTACATTCAGCTCTTTGATCCCAACCTCTTTTATTCTCACCTTTATCATTATCAGCCCAAAATTCAGCATGTTTAGGAACAACAACTGCTTCAATATGATGATAGTCCGTATAATATTTTAATAAATCTGTAGGTTTGTCGAAAAGACCACTGAATAACTCTCTGCTGAAATCATGTTTGTATTCTTCATGAGCTTTACAATAAGTGAATCCAGCATTAAACCATAACAAAGTGGAATTATCTTCACTTGAAACGTGAGCAGGATGAGTAGAACATAATTCATTACCAATCAGGGCATTTCTTCTCTTATCATCTTTATCCCCTCTTAATCTTCTCTCTCTTGGTGTCACTTGTCCAGCAGATCCAGCAGCCCAATTGTTCATATAATAATCTTCATCACCAGACATAGACATACCTAACCAAAACAACTCCTTATCACCCCAAACACGAGATGCAGCTGGGGCCCAAGCAATAAGTTGTATTGTGGCAAGGACACCTGTGAAATGACGATATTTATCCATAGCAACAACACCTGATTCCATATAATGGGCAAATCTTTGACCAATGAATCTATTCTCCAAAGTTTTCTCTGTAGAAGCAGGGATGTTGAAAAGGGCAGTATCGATCTTGGAAGGCATCAATTTCTTAAAGAATTTGGAGTCCGAATTTTTGTTTTGATAAAATAATTCACGATCTTTAAAGAAATAAGCACCATGTTCTTTGAAAAAAGACGAGTTTAAAATCGTGGACTCCATATCAGACATTGGCACCGTGTCTGTGTCTATAAGTAACTGATAACGGAATGAATTGAAGAAATATGCCAATAATTTGTTACCATACCCAGAAAATTTCGATTTGTAACTTGCTGTAATCGTTTTGGAAACATCAACAAACCAAAGTTCTTGTGGAGGATACAATTTCTCATATGAATCTGTAGTCAATTCATCATCTTCAAATCCGACATTGGTAATGTTTTTCTTCTTCAATATTACTTGTAAATTATCCACATTCTTCAAATTCAAATGCTCCACAGTTCTTGCAATTGTGATCAATGCCTCCTGGACTTGTTTGGTCAAATCTCCGGAATGGACAATCTGAATAGGCAGTTTGTTCCCCAACCCTCTTAAAAGTCCAATCAAACTCACAAGTTGCTCAAAATGCTTATCGGCAGCACTGATTGCTATCCCTTTCCCATTCAAAGAATCTCTCATTGTCCGCATATAACACGACGAAATCTTTGGTGGGACATGTGGTGGTAAGTCGTCCTGTTTGATGAAATTGGACATCACTGGCATCGTACTAAACACTTGTCCGTCCCATCTTGTGTATTTGGGCATTTGCTTTGTGTACCACTGGAACATACGCATCTCGATATCGCTGCACTGTGACTGGATGTGGTTTGTGTTGGAGTTTGGTGAGCCCACAGGGAGCATGTTATATTTCCCAAACTGATCTAGATAACACGCCCCGTAAACTCGAAGATTCGTTGCAGCGTCCACTAGGGCAGCTTCTGTGGTCTGTGTTTGCTTGATGGCATTGTTATACTCAACTTCGTACAACGTCCGCAAGTTCTGCTCATCAACCATTTTATCTTTATCCTCCTCTTTCATTCTCACATGTCCCGGTTTGTCCAAAGACTGTTTGAACTCGTTGATCCTATTTTGGATAAAACTGTCCTTGTTTTCAAAGATGGCTCTTTCATAAGGAAGTTCGTGGAAATCAGACCCTCTCCAGTGGGCATCCTGTTGATACAAAAACTCGAAATAGGACTGACATCTGTTATGATAAGAATATTCGTTCAACAGCGTCTCCTCTCCGAGCCCCTGGATCAATCTTTTGTATGGTCCGGCAATATAAGCGTCCTTGCCTGAGTTGATGAACACCCTCGAACGACTGCTATTCCCACTGATTGGGAACCAGCTCCAGTTTGTGAAAAAATAAAACTGGAATACAAAGAAGGCCACCAGCGCCACAGGGAACGCTTGACGGGGCCGTAGCACTCGCTGGAGCTTGGTCATACTATTGTGTTCGTGGTGGTGGTGGTGTTGATGATGATAGGTTTTGCTATAAAGACAAATAAAAACAAAGACAAAGAAGACAAGAAGATTTCTGTTTATTTTTTATGTGGTGGTGGGTTTTGACTTTTTTGTCTTTACCGCCAGAAATTGGTTTTTTTTTTGCCCAAATATGCACTTTTCCCTGGACTTGCGCAGTGCGCACATGTGTAAATCAAAGATTTTAATCTTTTCCAACAGTTTTCACGTTTCCTCACATCAAAGTGAGATCTTGGCCGATCTCCCAATCAGATGTTAAACTGGACGTGCAAGAAAAAAAAAAAAAGAACAGCAGGCACTACTGTGTCCAGAATTTCATTCCCTAACATCATCCTGCAAGGGACAGAGGACATGCACAAGATCACATTTGATTTATGTGGTTTTTGGAATCCCGAATCCAGAGTAACGGTTTATCGATTTTTTCTTGCTTCCGAGAAGAACGTTAGGGGTTTTAGGAACCTTTCAAAGCCCACTTGATTTACGTACTACACATTTACAACGCTGGGTGTGGGACAGTGGACAGGACACGCCACGTAAAATGTAGGATTGGTCACTGCGGAACACTGTAATCTGATCAGGGCTCCCGTATTTAAAACAATGCTTGACCACATTTCCTTTTGAATCTCAGGGTCTAGAGCTTATCTATCTACATCGGAAAAGCTTGCTATTCGTAAAGTGATGTAATTCAATTCCATCTATTTATTTGTCGTCTCAATGGTTTCATAAAATCCCTCCATCAAATATTCCACGTCAATGCCAACGTGTTGTTTCAGGTAAACAACTTGTTTATGCAGTTTGAAAATACATTCATTCATGTCATCTAGGGAAAACCTCTCTCCCTTGATGATTTTTTGCAGTAATGAAATCAATTGAGTAACTTCTTTGTAGCACCAAGAAACCAAGATACTATCATGACTATGATCTTGTGACCCGAATAATCTTTGGAATTGTTCAATGATATTTTTCAGGTTATAAAATTTGATGAATGAAATTTCCAGGATATAATCAATAATCATCAATTTCCCATCAATATTTGTCTCTTTTTCAGTGTTATCAATCAAAGATTTCATATAATTCGAACAATAATTCAAGTAAAAATTCTGTGAAATGTCCTCTCCATTTAACATCTTGACGGATTTTATAGCATTTATGAATTCATTTTTGGTGATTGACAAGTTACCAGTTTTATGAAGTTTGAAATATTTCATTAAATTAGATTCTAATTCAGTTCTCTTGGTGGTGATTTTATAACTTATCAAACTTTCAAACATAATTTCCTCTTCAATTTCTAATTTCCCCTCCATTTTATTCAATTCATTCTCAATATCAGTTAATCTCAGAATAGCTTCATTGAAATTTTCATGAAATATCAAAACATCAATTTCATCAACCTCATTGTCTAATCTATTCAATTTTTTCAAACAATTTGATTCATCTAAACTTCTTGATCTAGTATGCATTCTTGTACTTAAATCCATAATCAATTGAGAATTACGATCTGCTTTTGATGATTGATGACCATTACCATTTGAAGAACCAGAACCATTACCGGTACCCTTTTGAGGATGACTCAATCTTTTAGGCGTTTGAGAACCAGATGCCGACCTCATATGTCCTTGACTAGACGATTTCCTTTTTTCTGAAATAGACAATAAATTAATACTATCTCTTAATTGCCTTTGTTTCAAATTTTCCACTTCACTAATTTCTTTTAATTCATCTTGGGCTTTCTTGAAATTTGATAATATTCTTTGATAATGATCCAATCTATCTGTTTGATAAATGTAACTCAGACTGTTACATGTGATATTGATTCCATACATAGTCTTATTATTGGACTCATTTGTTTGAACATCCAGTTCAGTGATGCTTACTTCTCTGATAGGCCAGCATTGTTCAGCTATCAAGTATTGATTCATGTTGCCCTTCTTCATTGTAGTCTTACGTTTTTTAGTAGCCACTAGAATCAAATCATTCAAGATGAAGAAATGGATTGGTTGTAATAATTTGTAAGTTGCGGAATTCAATTCATACCAGCATCCACTTTCAGTCAATATATGACGGCCAGGAATGGAACTAATGAATTTCTGTGCACCTTCGACATGTTTGAACAACGAGTTCATTTCATTATTCCACATCTTCTCCAAAACCATTAAACTTGAACGATCCTGTGCTCTTTGTGCTTTAGACTTTTTGGCTTTGAACGAGTTTGTCTTTGTTATTGTATCCTGTTGTTCTAATTCCATTTGGATCTTTTGTTCTGCAGTTTCCTTCAATTGACTCGATAGTTCACTCAACTCATTGATACAATTTCTCAGAATTTTCAATTCTTCATTTGTAGTGTTTAGTTCTTTGGATGAATTCATCAACATTTCATAAGTCTTTGTCGAGTTGTACTTGATGTCTTGTGAGATTTTGTTGTGCAAACTGGTCAAATTGGAACTAAATTTATCAATGTCTGATGCGGTGGCATCGTTCAACCTCGAGCTTATAAATTGTTCAGCATTGAATCCTGAATCACCAAGCATTTTCATAACTTTTGGGTCGAGCAGGTCCACTCTATTTGTAGACATCGATGACACACTTTGTCCAAATGTCCCACTATGATCCATTCTTGTGCTTCCAATGACATCTTTCGAAGGCATGTCATCGTTTGATTGTCTGTACTGGTCCAAAATCCCCTGTGGTAAAGCAGGAGCTCCAGATCCAACATCCCCAGGAGCTGGCATACCAGGCATCTCTGTGTAATGGACAGACATTCTTCTCTTCATAGATTTCCCCAATTTGGCCTTCTCTTTCGAGTCCAATTGGACAATCGGCTGTACAGGTTTCTGTTGACGCTTGCCATTGTTGTTTGTCCTATGCTTTGTAGGGACAATTGCCCCCGGTAGTACTGCTTTGTTCTTTCGCAGCGAGGCGTCCATGTTTGTCCTGTGAAGTTAAGACAACTTCTCTAGTCCGGCGGCTGTCCTTTTTTCCAAACTTGTTGTTCTTGTTGTTTGTTGTTGTTTGTTGTTGTTTTCAAATTCCGTGTTTTTTGCCAATTCCGACTCTCTCCATGGGAAATCGACAATCTTTAAATAATTCAATTCAAACTTCTTTTTATTTATTCAGGACATTGCAAAAGTGCCCAAAAAAATGTCCGTGACGACAGAGGAAGTCAACTACCTCATCTGGCGCTACTTCCAGGAGACCGGGCTCGAGACGAGTGCTTTAGCGCTTTTGGATGAGACAAGTGTGGCCCTTTTCGACGAGAAGTTTGGTTCTCATGTGCCCATTGGGGCTCTTGTGAATTTGGTACAACGTGGGATTTTGTATTCAGAGGCAGACCAACTCGTGAAACCCAACGGAGACGTGCTTGATGCTGAGGAATACTCTGAGAAGTTTTCTCTTTTCCATGCCTTGGGCGCAGATGCTAATGGGTTTTCTCCTCCTATAAAGAATAACAATACTGATAAAAACACGAATAATAATAATAATAATGATGATGATGATGATGACAACGACCAGAAGATGGATGATCAATTCAAGACAGTCCACGAAGACACACAGGAGGGTGAGCACACTGATTTGTCCCAAGACCGTGAGGGGTCTGCTGACGCTTTTATCAAAGTGCTCGAGAAGACACACAGTTTTGAACCGATAACATGCGCAGATTGGAACCCAAGCCAACCACAGGTCTTGTCAATGGGACTTTCAGAAGCTCGTGCTAGGATCTCTGTGCTTTTAGGAGACAACGATGTCAATTCCGTGAACTTGGGCCATCCTCAACTTTTGGCCTCGTTATCGTCTCATGATTCTTCAAATCCAGATATCACAGCTGTTGCCTGGTCACCAAATGGGAGTTTGCTACTAACTGCTGTACAAACTGGTGAACTACGTCTTTGGAGCGCAGAGGGCAAGCTAAGAAATGTGATGACTTTGCACCATGCTGCGATTGTCATGATTAGATGGAGTAATAACGGTGAATTTATCCTAACCACAGATGCTGAGAACAATACTATTGTATGGGATTCCACCACGGGGAGTGTGGTACAGCAGATTGATCTTAAGGCAGACTCGACTTCTAATGTGGTGAACCCGATAATAAGCCCCTCGACTGCTTCATCTATGCAACCTTCAGTTTCATCTTCGAATATCAATGAAACACCTATAACTACTACTACTACTACCACCACCACCACCAGTACATTGACTCAACAAGTTATTTATCCATTGGGGACAGACTCTACATGGATGGATGATTCAAAATTCATTATTCCAGGACTCAATGGATCTGCCTTGGTGTTCAACATAAGGAACAGACAACCAATGGGGACATTGATCGGACATACTAAACCATTATCCATGATTAAATTCAACAAGGATAAATCATTATTATTAACAGCTTCTGATGATCGTTCGATAAGAATCTGGAATGGTGTTTCATTCAACAATTCGCAGATATTATTAGGTCATTCACAAGCTATTACTTATGCGGAATGGATGGATGATGATAATCATATAGTGAGTTGTTCATTGGATAGTTCTATTAGGATTTGGGAAGTCAAAACGAGGAAACAAATAAGTATAAATCTTTTAGATGGATTACCTATTACTATGGCTTGTTTGAGTTTCAATAAATCTATGATTGTCACAGGGACATCTGATGGTGGTATTTCAGTTTTCCAAATCATTAAAAGGCAAAATTCTTCATTTAAATTGAAAGAAATTGCAGAATATCAACCAAATGTTTCTCAAGAAGATTTGTCTCATAATTTCGTTACTAGTTTACAATGGAGTTGTTCTGATGAATTGATTATTGTTGGATACTCACATTGTGAATCTGCAGTTTTGAGAATCCCAAAATCTACTCAATAAATATCTCAAACAATAGACTGCCCATTTTTTTGCTAGATATTTATCTTACTTTTTCTATATATGTGCTATAACAATGCTTGTATTATAATAAAAATTATGTTCTATACTAATTCTTTGGAGTACCACCACTAGGTACTGGAGTAGAATTATTTGTAGCACCAGGAGTACTTGCTGTACTATTTGGATCCAATTTTCTCTTCTTCTTTTTAGGTCTTGCCACCACCACTGGTTTCCTTTTCAATTTCCTTATAACATTACTATCAAATTCAGAATCACAAACTGGACATTTTTCATCTTGTGGGATTTCACTCAATATGCAAAGACAAACACTACAAACGTAACCAATATCAACGACATTCCCCGTCTTGAAACAACTTGCTCTGAAATCAACATT
The DNA here is from genome assembly GCA_030574715.1 of Xingzhongia strasburgensis. NCBI lineage: Eukaryota > Fungi > Ascomycota > Saccharomycetes > Phaffomycetales > Wickerhamomycetaceae > Xingzhongia > Xingzhongia strasburgensis. The sequence goes on from JAJMFO010000018.1 coordinate 77,084, forward strand.
TCCTGAACTTGGTTTAACAATGATTTTTTGTAATGATGGATCAATAAAGAATGCAGTGGTGAAATATTGGATTATACCATCAATATTGTCAATGTTTAAGTAGACCCCATTGGTCAAATCACAAGCTTGTTGTAAGAAAGTAGCATCGTTGAACAATTGGGCAACGTTTATGGTGATTTTCATCTTTTGAGCAGCAAAGATACAATTCATTATGGGGATATATTTCAAATGTTCATCATTTGAGATATTTATAATCATAATTTTGGATTTCAAAGATGGATCTAATGTTATAGCTTTATGGATATATGTCAATGCCAAGGATAGTGATGATGAAAGATGATTCTGAGGTGGTTTAGAAGGAAGTGGCTGGTCCAATAGTCTTGTCAAGTTATTCATAAACCCTTCATCGACAATCTTAAACTGTCCATACATATTCGCATTCACATACCCATTGAACGATTTATCATCTGTCACTGGGGAAGTTGATCTGGAATTATCAGCTGTAGAATCCATTGTAGAGTCTTTGCTTAAAGGATGAGAATTGGATGATTGAGTTTCAATAATTGGGTATAAAAATTCAGAACCAGTAGCATGGTTGGCTATTATTGCCACTTTATTGCCGTTGTGTAAAGCCAAATGGGCATTCATTGCTATCGATAGTGATTCCATGACAGTCCTGAAAGAGTTCTCGGGCAGTTTTTTCCATTGTACAGGGTTTATATCCACAATCACAGTCAACAAAGAAGGTGAATCCTCTAGTGATAACTCTTTGTTAGTTTTTTATAAAGTTGAAGGGCAAAACAATGAAGAAAAATCAAAACTCACCGGACACATGCTTGACTGCTGCCTCTGTGGAGAAGGTTTTATCGGCAATAGCATCCATCTTTGGTTATAGAAGAACCTGGAAAGATGGTTAAAATGATGTTTGAATAAAGATGTTTAATACTCTCAAGTTTGAAAGATGATCATAAAACATCTTCGCGTATGATTAGATAATCAGTGTAGAAAAAAAACTAATTGGTGTTTGGATGTATCTACATACAGTATACATATGATCCATAATATCATACAGAAGCTTTCTCTTTCTTCTTCTTTCTGGCTGTTGATTGGATATAATTCGAACATTATGTCCAAGAGAAACAACAGAGGATCCAATCAACAAAACAAGAAATATAAGAGTGATGCTGATGGACAAAAAGGTCAATTGGATCCAGTTTTTGGACAATACGCTGCATTACCAATATCCCCAGAGATTTATGCTAGTGTTAAACCAGACACAGTACCGACAGATGGAGAGACGTACCTTGCCATGGTGAGGAAACAGGCAGAGAACGGGAGTAGTGTGATGTTTGTCAGTAAGGGAATTGACTATGATGACGCTGTGATTGATCGTGTTGAAGAAGTTGTTATCGATGTTGATGAAGAAGAGGTTATTCCTTCAAATTATAAATTTAATGAGTATCTGATATTGAAAGAGTATGATGACCAAAGAGATCAGCTTCCTGGTGTTGGTGAAATGCCCATTCCTGAGGATTTTGTATTCCCAGAGACATTTACGTCATGGAGAACGTATTGTATTCAAAATGAGCCTACAGTGGGGCTAATATCTAATTTTGATCATGAATTGACCATGAAGTTGATTATATATTGTACGAAATGGTTGAATGGGAACTTGAATGAAGGTCTTTCCAAATGGATCTTTTCGATATTAGTGAGAGTCAATGATGTATTGACGAGTTCTGATGTTAGTATTATTAGAGATTTGGGTAAAAAGGCACAGAAGTTGAATAAAAGAGATGATTTGAGTAAAGTTAGTCGGATAACGTGTGGGTTTGTCTTGTGTATAGTGAGGAATTTCTTTGGACAACGGGACTTGTGAAGGTTATTTTCTATGGCTGTTGGCATTGATAAGATATTATGAAGAAAAAAAAATATATACACTGAAACGAACGGCATACGAAGCTATTGTATCTATATGAATCTATATCTGAGTTATAAAAGCCACATATGTAAACCATCGATTGAATAATGATCTCCTATAAAATTCAAATCAGCTTACAAAAGTCCCCGGACATAACTGATAAGAAAACTTCTCGGGATTAGATTATCTGAAAAGATCTCCATTTCCTCCTTGAAGTTAGATTTAATATCGTATGACATTTGTTGTGGACTCGTTTATATAAAGAGAGAAATATACTTCAACAGGAAGATTTTGAGAGTCATTCATCAATATATTCATCAAGATGGGTAAAATTGTGGTTATTGGGTGAGTGAGCTTAAAGATGATCAAAAAGTTCAAAAAGCGGGAAACTAACAGACACATTGCAGAGCTGGTGTCTCAGGTTTGACATGTGCTGTTGAGCTATTGAGACAGGGACATTCAGTCACGATCATTGCACGTCATATCCCAGGAGATTTGGATATTGAGTATACATCACCTTGGGCCGGAGCCAATTGGTCGAGTTTTGCGAGTAGGGATGATACTTTTACGCAAGAGATTGATAAAATTGGATACCACAAGCTTAGAGAGTTGGCTGACAGTGTTCCAAGTGCTGGAATTGCACATTTCGAAGAGCATCATTATACAAGAAAATCTGAGCTTGATTCCCAGGGGAGAGTGCCAACCCCATGGTTTGATACTTTTGTTGAAGGATTTAAATTACTGGCAAAGGGTGAATATCCCGAACTTGAAGACATTGTTGGAGGTTACAAGTTTGATACTGTCAGTATTACGGTGCCAATCTACCTGAATTACCTATTACAGACATTTTTCTCGCTTGGTGGGGAGCTCAAGAGATTGGAGGTCAAACATGTGAACGATGCCTTTTATCACCATGCCAGTAAACAGAAAGCAGACCTTGTGGTGAACTGTGCTGGGCTACTGAGCAGATACCTTGGTGGTGTTGAGGACAAGACTGTTTACCCGATCCGTGGACAGGTGCTGCTGTGTCGGAACAATGCCACGAAGCAAGTTGTTCTCTCGATGCCAGAATTCAAGGACGAGATACTCTACATGTTTCCAAGAAGAGAAGGAGGATGTATCATTGGAGGCACCATGATCAAGAACCAATGGTCTGGAGAGCCAGATATGTCTTTGGCCAAGCGTATGATCTCTAGGGCGAAGAAGTTCATTCCAGAGCTGGTTGACCCTAAGCTTGGGAACCCTGCTGATATTGAAGTGTACAGGTACACTGTGGGGCTAAGACCTGGCCGAGAAGACGGTGTGAAAATCGAGAGAGAGGGCAATGTCATCCATAACTACGGTGTTGGTGGTGCTGGTTACCAGTCGTCCTATGGGCTTGCTGCCAAAGTTGTGAAGTATGTCAGTGATTTCTACAGGGAGAGCAAGCTATAACAAATATTTATAGAGGAATAAACAAAGAATAAACAGAGAATAAAAAGATTGTAAATATAAAACGCATTCCGCACATAGTTAAGAATTTTTATAAGAAGCTTCTAGAAGCCATAAAAAGCGTATAAATATATAATACTCTGCCATTTCATTCTTACGCCACCAAAACAATCACAGTGACAAACAGAAGATGGACAAACTACTCAACTGGTCTTTGGCTCAGCAGGACCCTGCCACCGCGGGGAACGTCCCGGCACCGGACCCAGAACTGCTTTCAAAGCTTTTCGGAGGGAAAGACGATGTTGAACTCATGAAAGAATCTATCCAGGTGGTGAACCATCCAGAGGCGGATTTGGAAGCTAAGATCACCGCTTTGGAGAACTTTGAGATGCTGATTGAGAACTTGGACAATGCTAATAACATTGAGAACTTGAAACTATGGGATGCCCTGATTTCTCTATTGGATAACGAAGAAACAGAGATAGTCAACTTGGTGTGTTCCATCATTGGGACTTCTGTTCAGAATAACGAGAAATGTCAGCAGGATTTCGTGAGCCATCCTACTGGTGTATCCAAACTGATCTCGTTGACCTCTCAGAAACAAATACAGGCTAAATCCTTGTATGCTCTCTCCAATCTAATCAGAAACAATGCTAAAGGTTACAAACTATTTGACGAATATAACGGATGGTCCTCCATCGGACCAATCATATCGTCACCAGATTCTTCTAACAAGGTCAAGCTAAGAAGTTTGAGCTTGCTTACGTCTATCTTATCCGTGGGATCTCAGGATGATATTTTCACACATATCAAGACTCATGGAATTGTATCACATATACTATCAATAATCGATGATGATCAAGACATCTCATTGATTGATAAATCTTTGAACGTGATAACCACTCTGGTCCATGCTAAATATGAATTCACCACAGAAGAAGTTGCTCAAATACAGATAAAGGCCAAATTCATTGAAGAACACTTGTTGGATAAGATAAATCTCGATGATTTCCAGATATTAAAGCAAGTATAATCATCATTTTATATCATTAGAGAAGACCAAATAACTAATACAGATCATAGGTCATATTCAAAGCTACAATTCATCAAGAATTCAAGAAAGAAATGATAATTCAAATATTTATATCCACTAATCTTCATGCAATAATTCATTTTCATCCATTGTAGTGAAAAACTTCTTAACCACTGATTCAATATTTGATCTCATTAAATTCTTACCATCATCACCAGGTGGTAAGTTATGAATCCTGTGATATAATTTTTGCAAATTTGGTAAAACTTGCATAACTCTCTTAGCTCTTGGTTCAGTCATGAATTTAAATTGTAATAACATTTGTAAATAAATATCTTCATTATTTTGTCCTGATTTAATAACTCCAATTTGTGCAAATTCTGGATTTCTTTCAAATTTATCATATCTTGATGATGATATTGCATATGTAAATGAATTTAACCAATTACATGTATCATGTGCATTCTTTGTAGGGAAAACTTTAACTCCATGGATTTGTAATGAACTAATACTTGATTCAATCTCTTCTAATGATAAACTCGTCACTATATCCTTCTTTGATCTCTTAGGTGCTTTAGAACCTCTCATACGGGCAGTATATTCTCTGTTGGCAAAATTCTTCAAATTATTAATGATTGAATCATAATCAATTAAGATCAGTATTATATTCTTAAACTCTTTATGTGTTTTTTGATAATTTAAAAATTTATTCAATATGGATTCCATTTCCATCATTTCAATAAAATCTTTAGCTTCATAAATAAAACAACATTGATCCTCTTTTTGAATAAATTCCTCGGTGGGGATAAAACTATCAGTATTCATATCATATTTGGATTTACATCTCCTTTGCCATGTTATTATAGGATCTAAATCACTATGTCTTTCCACTTGGATCCCTTCTAATTGATCAATACAATTCTTCTTTTCAAAAAATGAAACCATCAATCTAGGACATGTCATAATCATTTCAGATAACAACTCAGGTCTTGTTCTATTAGTCTTATTAACAAGTTTAATGGCTTTCAATTCGGATTTTTGTTGTTCTTTTAATTGCTTAGAAGTCAGAACCACATCAGTGTTGGATCTCTTAGACGTTCGATTAGTCGAAGTTGCTATGCTTGTTGATTTAGTTGCCGTAGAAGGTTTGGATTTGGTCACTCTTGTCGTTGGTAATGGTTGAGAATATGATTTGGATATTGCAGGATCATCACTAGCAGTATCACTATCACTATCACCATTATCATCATCATTTTGTGAACTCCTATTCAACACTTCCAATCGAGATCTCTGTTCAGCAATTTGTTTATTCAATTTATTCTGTTCTTTCAAAGATCTCACTTCTTCAGTGTTTAATTTTTCCAAAAATGGATTATTTGACTTGGTGCGTTTTATCTGTTTATGTTCCACTTCTCTTAGTTTTTCCAATGGGATCAATGGTTTGATTGACTTTGTAGATGGTCTAATATCACCAATGGATGAGCTCGTGACATCAAAATCTTCCCTAAGAGGTGAACTCGAAAGTAAAATATTATGTTCACTTATCTCTATGCCTCCATCATCATCATCATGATCATCATCAGCATCATCAGCGTCATCAAGGTTAATCTCTAGTCTATGTGGACTTGAATATGAAGGTTTTCGGAAACTTGAATCGTTGATTGATTCTATCGTAGAATCCATTTTCCTTACAAGATCACTGAATTTGCTCTTTGATTGGTTGAAATTTGTTATTGAAATAGATTTTGGTGGGCTGGGGGCTCTCGGTGAACTTGGAAAATGAAGAGGAGAGCTTAATAGCTCCGTTGGTTCTGTAGTTGGTTTCGATGGGTTTGAAATCTTTGTGCTTGGTGGTTTTGCATGGTTGGATGTGTTTGTGATAGATTGTGACGGGCTTGATTTTGCCATTTTTGATGGTTTCAAGCTTCTTGGGGCCATCAGAGGGATTGATGATGTTACCGTTGGAGGTTTGGAAGTCTTGGTTATAGGTTTGACAGTGCTCGAGGTGGATCTCTTTGGTGGATTTATTCGTATCTCATCATCGTCTTCGTCATCATCGGAACTCATTTCTAAGAGCTTTGAAAGCGAGTCTTTTTCACGTGCTCTCTTCTTGGGCGAGCTGAATATGATGGAGGGAGGTCGTAATGGCGAGGAGCCAATGTTTATCTCTGCCCTCCGAACATCGTGGTCATCAAGATCAAGATCTATAACGTCATTTTTTGAGCTTTCAACATCAGAAACGCTGTGGAAAAGTTAGTCAACAAATCCTTAAACCTCCTAAAAACTATCAAGATACGCACATGAGCACGTCCTCGTCAGACACGATCTCTATGGGCTCCATGGCCTTTGTCCTTTGTCTCTGTCTGGCGCGCGTTTGACGTGTATGGAGAAACGAAGCGGTTATTTTTTCGCGACATAAAAAAACATCAACACATCAACTATAAACAACCAAAAGCGGTGTAAAGAGAAGGACAACAAGGGCAAAAAATAGTACAGAATATCACACCACTACACTGTTTAACAATACAACATTCATAAAATACAAAAACTAGAAAGAGAAAAAGTTGTAAAATAAAACAATTGAGGGAAACCCACAGAAGAGAATATCATCACAGCACAGTTTAGTTTAATTTAAGCAGCCTGTTGTTGGGCATTGTAGTTGGCCTTTTCTTCATCATATCTCTTCTTGTCAGCTTCAGCCTTGGCTTCATATGGACCTTTTTCTTCAGGGGTCAAAGCTTTCCATTTTTCACCTAAAAGCTTACCAACACCACCAAAAGTGATACCTGGGTTTTCAGCACGAACGACGTCTCTTTGTTCATTGGCAAAGAACATGTAAGCGGACAGGGAACGCTTTGGAGCGTTTGGATCCTTCTTCTTTCTTGAAACTTTGGTCTTTCTTGGGGCTGTGGACATTCTAGTTGTCGTTGTTGTTAGTATGTGGAAATGCAGAAAAGTAAACAGTGGGAGGAAATATCCCACATATAAATAACAAACAAGAGAAACGCGAAACGCGAAAAATCAGAATGTTGTATGGTAAACAAGTATCCAGGGCAACCACTCAAAGGTTTTTTCCTAATAAACAAAAAAACATCCAAACACCACGAGAACCCGCCCATTATCAACCAATCAGTAGCGAGTGCGCCCAAAAAAAGCACGAGTCAAAGGGGGTCCCCACCACCAACCACCACGAGCAACCAACAAAAAGAGTCTCAGACCACTAAAGTGGAATATTCCCTTGATGTTTGACCAGCGTTAAAATCAATTATGTCCAATGTTTGAATTGTAGCATGTTATTTGACATCTTCGCGACCCCCCTGACAATCAGATTAGAATCTCTAGTAGCCCCATACTTTTCTTGTTGGATTAAATTGGGAACCTCATGATATCCCTGTTTTGAGCCAATTCTGGAATGGGAGAGTGCTCATTTTGTTCATGTGGCAAGTATGGTATTGCGTGTGGGTTCGCAATTTGGTGACCCGCCAATTGTGCTCAGTGTTTGTATTTTTATGTGTCACACTGTATGTGCCTCAGTACTTACATAGTAAATTTTTTTCCCTACTAGATTTCTTAACTATGGGGGGGTTTTGGTAGTGGGAAAAGCCTTTCGCTGTGGTTTTTTTATATGGTGAAGTTTTGTGTGAAACAGCAAGGAGGCTGGGTGTATGGATGTCGGGGAGGGTAACAGTAGGGTAACAAGGTTTCCCCAAATATTAGGTAATACATTAAGTAATCTTCAAAAGCGGTAAGAGCACTACATTATAATAGCTTTATATCATACTCTAGTAACTTCTATTTACAGGTCATACTTTGAACTTATCATACTGTTTCATGTTTTCTGGGGTGAATCCTTGTGTTTGGACGTACTGGGAGGTAGTTAGTATTAGATTTTTCTTGAAAATTCAAAAATGTCACTCACCTGTCCTATTTTAACATTGGCTTTGAAATACTTGGAAACACATCTATCAATACAAACACTTTCACCTTTGTTTAGATCCGCTTCTCCATACTCATCGGGTATACATTTCTGCTGGCATGTTCGTAGAAGACTGGTGATTCTCAGTTAGTATTCTCATAACCTTCTCCAGTTTTGGCACTTTCAATATATAGTAGTACTAACGTATTGAATGTTGTGTTCATGGCATCAAATTGGATCTCTGCTATTTTCATTCTCTCTGGATCAACATCCTGATTCATGTATGCATTCTTCAGTATGAAAGACATAGTGGATTGTTATATCTGTCTATCTTCTTTGGTTCCCATCAACAATTGAATACTCTTTCCATCATCAAATGTTTTCTGAAAATTCAACACCTTTAGTGCCAAAGTCACGTGATCGTGCTTCAATTCTATAGCTTCTTTCTTTCTTTCTTTTCTCAATTGTTCAAGTTCTTCATACCAGAGGCAGCTGACATACAGTACCTTCACTCATACTGGCACCTCTCAGAGCCACCTCAACAACACACAACCCAATCAAAACAAGACCCACAAAGATCACCCAAAATTCTCGAGAGCCGATCTCCACATAAAAAGGAGCGAAAATTTTAAGAGCATCTCACATCTCTCATATATTCACACCACTGCTAACAGCTCAAACACTTTTCTTCTCTAAAATGCACGTGCTGCTCACCAACGACGACGGTCCGCTCAACGACAGAGCCTCTCCTTATGTCAAGCACCTTGTCGACGCCATCAGAGCGTACACCGACTGGGACCTTTCCATCGTCGTCCCTCACACACAACGTTCTTGGATCGGTAAGGCGCATTTCGCAGGGAAAGATCTCACAGCGCAGTTCATCTACCCAAATGACAAGGACTCAAACAGCTTCATCGGACCATTCCCAGAGCCGCAACAGGAGCATGCGGACAAGTACCAAGAATGGGCTTTATTGGACGGTACGCCTGCTAGTTGTGCTGACATTGGGATCAACCACATTTACAAGCACAAATCACCAGTGGACCTCGTGATCTCCGGGCCAAACTTTGGACGAAACTCAAGTTCGGTGTACATCACTTCATCCGGGACCGTTGGTGCTGCGATGGAAGGTGTTCTGTCCGGTGCCAAAGCCATTGCTCTGAGTTATGCCTTTGCTTCCCCTGAATTAGACGATGAAGGTGTTAGAAAACTGAAAGAGGCCTGTAAGATCAGTGTCAAGCTAGTGGAGTACCTGTACAAGAACTGGAACTCCAATGTGGATCTTTACACTATAAATGTTCCAATCTATGCTGATTTGAAACTGGGTGAAACCAAGATCCAATATGCTCCAATCTTGGAGAATAGATGGGCTTCTTTGTTCAAGCCTTTGATCAAGTCCAAACAAGGAAGCTCCACCGATATCATTGATGCCTCTTTCGAATCCAAGATCCAGTTCAAATGGTCACCAAACTACCACTCGGTTCAGGATTCTGTTGACAGATCTGTTGCCAACAATGAACACAATGATGCTGTTGTCCTCCATAACGGTAACGTCAGGTACGTATAGTAGTTTTCAACCCATTGTTTCAAACTGTTTACTAACCAAACCACTTCTAGTGTCACTCCACTGAAAGCCATCTTCAAAGATGTCGAAATCTCTGGTGAAATCAAATTAGAGTAAGTACTTTGCTGAGAATATCTCCCTCCATTCTTTGACAGAACGAGGTGATTTTCCCTGATATGTTTAGATGAATACATGGCCTATGCCAATGTCCCCAGCAAAAACGTACTGAAATACCTGTGTATCCCATTTTTGCTCTTTGTTATTAACAATGTCTAGCTCATTATCCATCACACAGGATCAAGACAAGGAAATATATCTATCAATTGATCCAAACTCATACATTTTCCCAGCTATCAAGCAAGCTTGTGTCAAATATCTACCAAAGATTCCATTCACTAACTCACATGACATAAAGAAAAAGACTTTCCAATACGGTGAATATGAAGAATTGAATTTCGATCTCATCTATACCCATACATCAAATTATCTCACAAACTCATATATTTATAGAAAGGCATTGATTAGAAAGCATTATTTATCACATACAGTCCATTCATACACTACAAAAACCCCACAATCAATACTGAAAACCGCATTCCCAGAATCTCATCAATTAGAAGTGGATTATGCTGAATTTTTGGAAGATTCTCTTGATGAATCTTATGATTTACGTCAATCCATTGAAAATGGTGATAAGATATGGATTTTAAAACCTTCAATGAGTGATAGAGGTCAAGGTATTAGAATTTTCAAAACAATTGAACAACTACAAACCATTTTCGACTCTTTTGAAGAAGATGCAACAGATGATGAAGGTGAACATGATTATACAGAGGGAAATCATGGTATTATCACTTCTCAATTAAGACATTTTGTCGTTCAAGAATATCAACAAAATCCATTATTATTACCACAGTACAATAACAAAAAATTCCATTTTAGAGTTTATGTCTTGTGTAATGGGGCTTTGGAAGTTTATGTTTATAAACGTATCTTGACGTTATTTGCCCTATCAAGTTATACACCTCCTAAAGAAGATTCAAATGGTGAAATTGGAATGTTTGGACATTTAACAAATACTTGTTTACAAGGTGAGAAATCATTAGAAAATAATAGTGTGGTGGAATTTGCTAAATTGGAAGGTATTTCCCCTGAGGATAAACAATCAATTTTGAAACAAATATATGATATTGTCAAGGAGGTTTATAAAGCTGCCCTGAGTGTTGATAAAATGAATTTCCAACCTTTACCAAATGCCTTTGAATTGTATGGATTAGATTTCATCATTGATCAAGATTTACAACTGAAACTATTAGAGATCAATGCATTCCCTGATTTCAAACAAACTGGTGATGATCTGAAAGATTTAATCTATGATTTATTCGATGGTGTTGTGAAACAATGTGTTGTTCCTTTTTTTCAAGCTTCTTCTGTGAAAGTTGAATGTGACAATCCATTATTCGAAAAAGTCTTAGATCAGGATGTCAATGGTTGGTGAACAAACTACTTTGATTCAATTAGCATTATTAGATTTTTGTATATAGAAGTAAAAAGAACAAGCATTATACATTCATGAATGACCACCTCTACGACCTCTTCCACGTCCTCTTCCGCTTGGTTGTGGAGTAGAATTAGATCCTGAAGATGAATCATCCTTAGTGGCTTCAGCTCTACTTTCCTTTTCCAAAGCTTCATTCTTCAAACTTTCTTGATATATGTCAGATTCATCAGGATCTCCATTAGTTTCACACCCCCATTGATAAAGACGTTCTTTCAAATATTGTGCTCTAACTAGTCCATTTCTAACTTTTGTGATATTTCTAATGAATTCTGAAGTCCGCTGTACGGCTAATTGTGTTAATTGTCTAGCATCTTCAGTTTCTTTAGCTGTTAAGGCACCAGCTTTATTCTCATTCTTAAAATTTGGTAGAGCAAAAAATGGATCAACTTCTTGTGTGCTTGTTCTTCTTGTGATTCTTTTATCCAGATCTGGTTGGTCATTACTCTCAGCTGGTTTCTCAGTCTCAGCAGGTTTTGACCCATTTGCTGCTCCATTGTTTGTCAAATTGTGATCATAATCTTGGAGTTGTAGCCCTTGTTCTAATAATTGGGAAGGATCTTCCCCGAGTAAGAATTCAAGCAATGAGTTCAGTTTGTTGGCATTCTCCTGCTCTTTTTCAATGATTTCTATAGATTGTTGAGAATAAAATTTCATGATGTTATCTTTATAAATTCTTTCAATAGATGGTCTATTTGACAATTCCTTTGGGTGAGAAATTGGTCTTAAAATCTCCTCAATATCGACGCCCATATATGGATCATCATCTTCATCAGAGGACTCGTAATCCTCGTCATCATAGTTATACGTATCGATTTTGCGTCTCTTGAACACAGTTCTCAATGCTCTATTATAATTGACTGTCTCGATCTGTTCAATGTCGTTATTGAACCCGTTGATGTGGTCCCTATGAACAAGTTGAGCACCAAACTTCAGCTTGTTCCCTCTATTCGTAGTCTCGTTATCAACCACTCCTTCGATTGGAAGCGTTCTCTTGCTGTTTGACCTAATCTTTTCTGCAAATGTGCTGGAGTTGAGCTGTTAGTTCCTCGGACGATGAAAAAAAAGCACAAACGGATCTATGTTTGTGGTATTTTACTCACGTTATGTAGTCTGCCATCTCCTCCTGTGTGAGTGTCTTGTTATCCATCTTCAAAGAGTCTCTATAGTGAAAATACCCGACCATCAAACAAGTTTTACGTATATATAATTTCCCTGTGCGTTTTGATACAATCTCGGGTTGTTTATGTCTTGGTGTCCAGGTGGGTTAGGAGCTAGCGGCATTCAAAGGCACCGTGACCAGTCACATGACTCAGTATGGTATGCGCAACAGAAACGCGTCGCCACTTTTCGCGTCTTTTTGATATTGATCTTCAAAAAGTTGAAACTTTCCCACCGCGTAGTGTTAACTACTGACAACCATATATACAACCTATAAAATCCTCATTCCAAAATGTTAGAAGCCAAATTCGACCAAGCTGCTCTGCTCAAGAAGATCATCGATGCTTTCAAAGACACAGTGCAATTGTGTAATTTCAACTGTACAGAACATGGTATTACCGTGCAAGCAGTTGATGATTCTCGTGTCTTGTTGGTGTCCTTATTGATTGGTGAAGATGCCTTTGAGACTTATAGATGTGATAGAAACATTACATTGGGTGTTGACTTGTCCTCTTTGGGGAAAGTGCTTAGATGTGGTAACAATTCTGATTCTTTGACTTTAATGGCTGAAGATTCAAATGATAAAGTTCTTGTTGTGTTTGAAGATACGGAAAAGGATAGAATTTCAGAATATTCTTTGAAATTGATGGATATTGAGTCTGATTTCTTGGAAATTGATGATATGAGTTATGATTCTGTTATTACTTGTCCAGCTACAGATTTCCAAAAAGTTGCTAGAGATTTATCACAATTATCTGATTCTTTAACTATTTTAGTTACAAAAGATACTGTTAAATTCCAAGCTGAAGGTGATATTGGTTCAGGTTCTGTTATTGTGAAACCAAAAACTGATTTTGAAAAACCAGAAAACTCTGTCAAAGTGGAGTTGGTTAAACCTGTTAACTTATCCTTTGGGTTGAAATATTTATTAGATATCATTAAAGGTACCTCATTGTCATCCACCATCACTATCAAATTAGCTGATAAGACCCCAGCTTTATTTGAGTTCAAACTATCAAGTGGTTACCTACGTTTCTATTTGGCTCCTAAATTCGAGGATGAAGATTAGGAAAAATTGAAATAGAAATAATCAAATATTTTAATAAATTTGTCATGTAATTCTCATCTTGTATGTGTCTATCTACAAAACAAAATTCCGGTCATAATCATTATTTTAGCTATACAATCATCAACATAAAATCCTTTCAGAATTCCAAAAGATCTAAAAACCCAGACCTTATTGTGGATCTCCCAGTGACGGGGAGAATCAATCTATAGGCATCGTGTTGGTTCAAGTAATATCTGTAGAGTCTTTTACTCCTTATGAACCCCATATTCTCATACAACGACAATGCAGGTTTGTTCACCACTTCTGTTTCGAGCATGATCTCATCACTGCCCTTTTCAATCATTTCTTCAATGGCCTTGATCACCAACTGTTTGGCAATCCCGTGGCCCCTGTGTTCCTTCTTGACGGCGAGCATCCCAATGTACCCTCGTGCTCTCACGTTCCTGTGTACTTCCATCTTGCACACCACGCAACCAACAACCTCGTCCTCAATTTTGGCAATGTAGCAGAGATTCGGCCATTGGTTCAAAAAGAAATGGTACACATAGATGGAGTACGGCTCTGAAAGGTCGTCGCTTATAAGCTTTCTGATGGCATTGAGGTCGTCCTCGTGCTTTATATCGTACTGGTGGTAGGACACGGACATCTCACCAATCTCTGATATTTGTTCATGTCTTTCTTTGTGTGACAGCTAACAAACACTTCTTTTCCGATGTAAAAAAAACTGTTTATAAAACGGATTCGCGTCTTGCCGCGAACTCATTCTGTAGAGAGTTTAAAGCCCAGTTCCTTTTGACACCTTTTTGCAGTTTTGTACTAGAAGTTTTCCACACATCGCTGATTGACTTCTGAAGAGTAATTCTATATTTTGTTCCTGTGGATACCTGAGCACTTTGGGAACACTGTGGTACAATTTTTGATCCTGGATTCCACAGTTCTTGAGCTGCTGAAACTGCCATATCTGGGGTTTTAATCGTATCGCCACAATGAATGATAACGATATAAGGATATTCCACGCCCATACCGGGGCACAGGTGGTGGTGAACAGCTACTACTTCCTCACTTTAGACGAGCTGAAACAGTTCTGCTGCTCCCAGTTTGGCATACCGTCCAGTCAGCTTTTCCTTCTTTCGTCTTTTGGCTCTAAGCTAAAGAGCTCCTCGTTGGAACAGCTCGATGAGGTGTATGTGTTTGACAAGAATTTGTTCTCGGCAGAGAATGCCAATGACGTGAAGCGGTATATACGGACACGGTACTCTGAGGAGTTTGACTCGCTGATACAGCCCATAATGTCGCCGTTGTTTGACTTGGATTTGGAAAGAATGGCCAAGAAGAGAAACTCAAGACAGCTGATTGGATTGTTGACGACGAACTATGGATGGATCTCTGCTATTGAGTCGGACTCGTCGTTGTTTGTGAAGAAGATCAAGGAGTTCAACGACAGGATCAATGTCTTGTTCAAGAGTTTGAAAGTTGCCAACCAATACATTGACAATTATTGCATGGATGTTAACAAGTCATATGACTCCACTATGGAGTTTTTAATAGATTTACAAACAGATTCATTAAACATGAAGTGGAAACCTCATTTCACTAGATTAGAAGCTATTCATACTGCTACGGGGGATAATTTATCCAGTCTTTTAAACAAAGATGATCTACAAAACTTTGCTAATGAGAGTCTAAGCTTGAATGAGCTTATGAATAAGGAACTTTCAAGTTATAAGTTGAATGTTGACTCTAGTAAGAAACTAAGACTACAAGTTGATAACAGCTTGGATGCATTGGAGCAAGAAACTAGAACTATTCTGACCAAATCAGATGCTAATGAGATCCTTAGAGAATTGAAATTGTTGAGCTCCAGAGTGCAGTCAGATACAAAGCATCTTTTGGAAAAAACGAGTTCCAAAGCTGATGACATTGATATTGATATCATATTAGAAACTTTTCAATTGCATAAAAGAGATTTTGTACCCAAGATTTATAAACTTTCGGTCTCGTTATATCAAATTTTCCACTCTTTCAAAGAACTGTTCAGCAAATTACAAGTTTCCTTATCGAGTTTTTTGAAAGATTTATCTCAATCTCAGCTTGAGATGGTCACTTTGAGAGAATCTTTGAAGAACAAATCTATGGATATTGAAAGAATTCAAGATTTAGAATCTTCATTGGCTCACGTCTTAGATCTTCCCTTGTTGAATGGTTTGTACATAGTGGAAACAATCAGACGAAGACAATGGTTAGATACTATGAAAGCGTTGAGCTCTAAAACAAATGAGAAGTTTGCCAATTTTAGAGAACGAGAAATAAAAACCAGAAGCACTTGGATCAAGAATTATGGTGATGTATTGAGATTATTGCAAAGAGATATATCAGATTTCCATAGTGAAAGCCTTGTCACATTTGAGATGAATATAAATGGATCAAATGGTGGGTTCCAGTTAGAAGACTTTACATATGATGATGCCTTCAAATACCTTGAACAATTGAAGAACAACGGTTTTGGTGCCGATATTATTAATGTTTTGATGAAATCTATTGATGATATACCTCAAAGACTCGCAAAATTGAAAATAGATGATTTAAATGACAAATCTGAATCGAAAGATTCTTCTATCAAAGGTTATAAAACAAGAATAAAGAAGTTGGAGAATTTACTACATCAAGAACAGTTTAAAAATTTTCAACAATGGCCCTCATCAGATAGAATGTCATTGATATCAAGACATTCAATGAACGAGAAATTGAATAACTCATTACAACAGCATGATTTTGTGCAAAGGTCCGTCTCATTATCTTCTAATGTTGCTAGCCCTTCTACTTCTTCCGAAGAATATCTCAAACTTCAAAGCAATAATGATAGTTTATCAAAAGATATCAAAAGGTACAAAAACACTTTGGAGGCTTTAACTTCAGAGTTGAAAACTTGCAAACAATCAAGTTCAGTCAAGGATTTTGACATATCTAGATTACAAAAGCAAATTGATGATTTAAAAGATGAACATGCTCAAAATATTTCAAGACATCAAATGAAATTAACGGAAGTGGAGAATAGCAAAAATTGTTTGCAGTCTAGAATTGATGATCTTGAATCTGAAATATCATCTGTCAAGCAAACTCATGTACAAAAATCTCAAAATGTTGAAGCTTTGAAAACTGATTATGAATCAAAGATCAACGAGCTTGAGTCCAAATTGAAGGAAAAGATCAAAAATTTTGAAGATATTGAAGCAAAACTTCATGACAAAGAAGCTAATGATGATCAAACAACTCGGTCACTTTTGATTGACAAAGATGAGGAGATTTCGAGATTGAAAGCAAAACTTGCTCAGAAAGATACGGAGTTGGAAGAAAAATCGGATCTATTGAAAGAAAGGGATTCATTGATAGTGAAATTGAATGAGTCAAATGCACAAATTTCTGAGGATTTGAGTTCAAAGAACAAGCAAATATTGAGCATGAATGAGGAACATGATAGCAAAGTTAATGAATTAAATCATGAGCATGAAAGACTAAGTACTATGAAGAATGATTTACTTGAAAATATGTCTAATAGAGAAGATGAATTTGCCAAAGAGAAGGGTGTTTATCAAGAAGAAATCGATTCATTGAAATCCAAACTTGATGAATGTCAAACATTACAAACAGGGCATGATGCAGAATTATCAAAGATGAATGAATCACATGCTAAGCAGTCTAATACTATTTTCCAGTTGGTTATTATCATCAATTCTTTGATTATCAAATCTAGAGATTTGACTGAAATTCTAGTTGGGTTTTATGAGATTTTTTGTTCTAGTTTGAAATCAATTGGGTTATTGGCTGTCAAAGATGGCGAAGAAATCAATATCATCAGAGTGAAAGGTTTAAGAAAACCAAATGGTACTGATTTGAGTGCCACTATGGATCTAACTAATGGATTGAAACCAATTGTGGAACAAGATGTTATTCAATATTCCTTATGGACTGCCCTCCCAAACAATTCCAAACTGTTGGAATTGAGCAATTCCATCGATGATCAAATGATTGAATCAAATGCAGAATCTCTTGATAACATTGTGGAATCTTTGATTGAGAATTATAATTTAACCACTTTTGAATCCAAATATTTGAAATTTGTGGAACAAATAACAAATTTAAATTCATTGTATGCATCAAGTGTTTCCAAAAGATTTAAAGAAGTGGAGCATTTAGCCAAAAAGGAATTGAAAGAAAATAGAAAGTTGAAAGAAGTTGCTAGTAAGAAAATATCCGTTAGAGACTTCAGTACTGGTGATTTAGTTTTATTTTTACCAACAAGAAATGAATCAAAAAGTATCAGTACATCATGGGCTGCTTTTAATGATATGGGAGACGTTAAGTATTTGATGAAGAATGAAGTTTCACTATCACAGCAGAAACAATGGTTTATTGGACGCATTTTAGAGATTGAAGAAGTCGATAATAAAGAATACCTGATCACAACAGAAGAGGTTGCTTTATAGTTGATTGATTATCGACATCATCTTTGCTTTTGGGCTTGTACAGGAACAACTTCTCGAATATAACGACCACTAGGAATAACAAATGTAATCAATTGTTGAGTAAGTCTCAAATTGTAATTGTGGACAGATTATGAATGTTTGTTTGTATTTATTATATAATTATGTTTGATCAATTGTGTATGTTTCATTTAAATCAAAAAGAATTTCTTAAAATAATATATTTTTTTAAACTACTGAATATTTAATGGGTTAATATTAATTACCTACACGTATTATTGATGTGCGATATACCAACGCAATTGGAGCTAAGATCAGGTAGTATTGCATACCACATGATATAGTTACTCTTGATAAAAACACCTGTGCTCTTGTTCTCTCTCTCTAATAATTTAAAATATTCATGTTTTTTTGTTAGGATTTTCAAAAAAGGGGGTTGCTCATAAAAAAAATTAATAAAACTATCGAATCATAAACCAAACAATTCAAACATGTTGCCATACAACCCACTCTAAGCTGAAAATCCAGTACAAGTGCTGGTACGGTAAGACAGTCAATCCACCGGAGAATGACTCGAACTCTCTAGATTTACGTTCTGCGTTTTTGTGGCCCCTGCATAAAACTGCATTGGTGTTTTCATTTCGGAAAATCTTCGGAGACAACAATAATACGACTTTTGAGCTGTTTTGGAATCGAGTACGAGATCTGAATCTTCTCAGTTGAGCTCATTATTCTTCAGTCTGGATCTAAAGAGCTCACACTGTACAAATTTTGTCTATAAAAGAATGGGCTACCCCCCTTGTTCTTGCATCTTGTTGTCTTCTCTTTAATCACTCTTTCTTCACTAACACACTCACTACTTGCAAGATGAACACAAACTGTAACAATTTTGCTAATTCAAGCGCACACTCCCAACAAATCAATCTTTCTTGCCAAGATCTAAAGGCATGGGTTTTTCGTATGTGCAGGAAGATTAAACACTCTAATCCAGGCGTTGTTAGTGGCGCTACTTACTTCAGAATTTCAGAATCGTTTGCTAAAGATCCAAGCAAACTTACTGAAATGCTAAACTCTAACAACATTGGACACAGTTGCACATTCAGCTCTTGGTCGGACTTTGGACCACGCAAAAGTTCATACTATAACCAGACAAACGTGACTTTAGATCACAAAGATTCTGGTAAACCAACCACTTTAATTCTGTGTCCATTTTGTGATCCTTTCATGCCAGATCGCTTTGGACACCCTATACCTATCAACAAACACTTCCATGGTACTGCTGACTCAGGATACTCACATCATATGGGTGGTATCCATGGTGTTGGGAAGGAGGGTGCCTATGCCACCCCATTTATGGGGCTCCTTGCTGTTGGTGGTAGTGACGGGAAATTGCAAGAGACAAAGGATATAAAATTAGTATGTCCTTACGAACAAAAAGGTACTAGAGAACCATGTCTTTTCAGCACAAATGTTACTTTCCGTAGCTCTCAAAAGCATGGCTTCAAAGATTATTTTAGACATGTCCACAAATACCACAATGGAGGAGCTACTAAAAAGCTGCCACCATTAAAAAAGACTCTTGAATTCAACTCTAATGAAGTTTTCATCCCTCTTGACAACAACTCTTTTCATAAAAGCTACATGTTTTTAAGAAGCCGCATACAAGTTGACCAGCCTCGTATTTTCCAGTGCCACTTTGACAATTCGATTGGTGAACTGATCAAGCAGCAGCTGGGAGGCGGTCCATTCGGGATCATTGAAGGCACTTCATGTGATAATCATGAACAGGTGATATCTCAGGTCTATTCAGCTGAACCTGTTCAAAATGTTAACGACATTGCACCAATGAATGACATTGCCCCTGACCTCTTTAATGATGAGGATATTGACGAGGAGGAAGATGATCAATTCGAACAAAGATTTGAGTTTTTGATGTCTGAGATCACTAGAATCGAGCAAGGTACCGCTTTACAAAAACCACAAATTAATATTAATCAGGCTGAACCACTTATACCAGATACTGACTCTTTCCCATTTGAAAGCAGCGGTCTCTCCTTCTTCGAAGATCTTAACGCAAGTGCGCTCACAGACGATTTAGACTTTGATATAGAAAAGTACATCATTTCAAAACCAGAGACACAAGAGCATATAGTGAATGAGCTTCGAACTGAGAATATCTTTGAAGATTTCATGAACTTTGGGACTGACATTGAGAGCCCCGATGTCGTGATGGAGGAGGGAGAGATTCCGGAAGCCATTGGCGATAATAGTGACCTAGACAGTTTGTTCAATGAGGTGGATAGTGATGTCGAAGCTTGATAGTCTGTTTGAAGATAAAGCAATTGACAATGATGGTCTTGGTGACTTGTTTGATTATCTGAGAAATAACCTTAATAAGTAGCATATACTAGCTGAAGGTGGCCTCCTTCTTGTTTATTTTCTTTTACTATTTTTTATGTGAATTATACCTATTTATAACTGAATTTACGATATACGTGTGTTATGAAGACATTTGTAGCTCAGTAAAGTCAACCATCTATGAGATCAACAACATACTGCTGTAGTTATTGACACGTTGTTTTATGGTATGAGAAGCTTTCTCGGCCGAAAATAAAGTAAGCAAAAGTGCCCCCTAAAAAGTGGAGAGAAACGAAAAGATAAAAATAATTCAGCCACTGAGCCCCTACCACCCCACCAATGGAACAACAAGAAACATATGGAGTACTGTTAGACAATGTCAGTAGTGCGTGGCCTGTTTGACCTCCCCCATGAGATCATAACCCAGATTGTATTCTTCACTGTTTTGAAAGATCCTTCTGAAACGTACAAAGCCTTAACTAAAATACCACAGTTTCATGTCTATTTGAAACGTGTCATTATTTTCATCACGGATGAGTACGATGACACACCAAATGAACTTGAAAGCTTAGTGCCCTCATATGTTATTAAACGTTCAGGAAGTAAAGTGCCTGTTCTGGATAAAAACATTGTTTATCTGGCTAAATTCAAATCAACATGGTTCCCTGACAAACTATTTCATCTTAACAGACGTTTCAAGAGGAGATTTGGACACCCTATAAGGATTTCATTAATACTCAACGATGTGTGGAAATCTTATCAATTTTTTGACCCGCCAAATTATGCAGATGTTTTCATATTTAAGAAGAACTCAACAAAATTGGTATTAAAACGAGCTGAACAGGGAAATATCACCATGAAGATGAACTGTTCACAGCTGGTTTTGCATGACTGTATTTGGAATCCAGATGTTGATGTGGTAGCACCCAACTTGAGATCCATTACAGTTGATCCTCCTTACACTGATTTTCCAGCGATAGCCCAAACATTAACCCCATTTTTAAAGGTTTCTACTGTCAAAAAACTTACTTTAGGGGAAGATATTGCGAAAAGTGGCACCTCATTACTGGAAGTCAAAGATTTGCGTCTTTGTTACATAAAGACCTTAAAAATAAAAAACTTCAGAGGTGTGATAAACTTGGATGCTCCTAAATTGAGGAAGCTATCCCTCATTTACAGGTTTTACAGAGGTGAAGAGCTTGACCAAAACCCTGTGGTGCAAAATCTCAAAGCTCCGTTACTTCAAAAGATTATCCTCAAAGGTTTTGGGAAGACTGTTCCACTGTTCGATAAAGTTGAAGCACCCAAGCTATCTAAGTGCACTTTCCTGCGTGGTCATTTCAAAGGCACCATAGAGGAGATGGAGAACTATGAACAGTTTCACGGTCAGCTTCAATCCATCATGCATGCGCCTATATGGGAAATAAGCTCCAAGGATTTGTCACTGATCAACCGTCCAGAGCTACAGAAGTGGGCTAACGTGCTGACAGTTTCAATGGGGAAAAACTCTTCAGCAGAAAAATTAGAACTTAAAAGATCACCAATGAAGAACGTTAGAAGCCTAAAGTTGGAACTTAAAGGTTTACACAACATTCCTTGGTTTTTAAATAAGAAATCACTTGAGACGCTTGAATTTTCGTTCAAAACAAAAACTCAGTTATACAGAGTCAATTTGGACTTGAAAGAGTTGTTGAATTACTATAATCGACTCAAACGGCTGTCACTAAGAGTTTACATCATGCAGAAGACATCGTTCAATGATTTGTTCAAATCGTTTGGAAGGGGGATCAATCGCTCTCTGGAAACTCTTGTCGCTGAAGGGTTCAGCACTGGGAATCTACTAGATATTTTCAAGGATGGTTACGTTTTCAGGAAATTGAAAACTTTGCGTATCAGGGGCTTTGGAAAAGGTACATCAGAAGAGAGTCTGGCTATAGCGCAGATTCCAATAAGCCATGAGTGCAAAGGCGTGGTTCCTATCCATATTACTCTTAGGAATTTCCCGATATTGGAAAGTTTGACCTTAGGCTGGTCTTTACCAGGCAATCCTAGTTATCACCCCTTACGTGCTGAGATGACTTTATTTGGTCATGAACATTTACATGAGTTGAAAGTGTTTGGTGAGCTCAATCAGATCTCCCTTAGAAACTCTAAGAACCTTCATACCTTTGAGATACATTCCCCAGAAGAAGACAGTACGTACCATAGTATGCTTTATAGATGGCGGCCTAAATATTATCACGCTACCAGGGTTTTCTTCAATCAAGACTAAACTGAGATCAGAATTTGACAGATAACCCCGGTTCGACGTTCGTGCACATAAGTGCTACAAGGCTAGGCTAGTAGCTGAGCTCACAAGATACTTCTATTACCATCTACCGTGTACATATGTTTCTCATCTTTTGTTGAACAAAAGGCGACTCCTGAAAACAAACAATGCTGGTGTTCGGATGTATAATACCCCTTATTACATACATATGTACGCTTGACATGATGGTATTATGCTTACCGTAAAGCTCTGATATTTGACAAATAGGCTAGGCTGTGAATTGTAGATACCAGATTTCGACTATCGTTTCAACTACTGGAAAAAGACTCGTTGTGCTTCATAATCGCTCTCAGCAAAACACCTTTATTTCACAAATACTTTTTTCTCCTCAATTCTTTTGATCCAAATACTCGCTATCCCAGTAAAATATTCGTAGCAGGGTCAGAAAACATTAATCTTTTCTTCAAAAAGAAACCTTACAAATCTATCATAATCCACCCTTTGCAACAAGGGAGTCTCCAGATTGAATTTGGAAATATCAGTTTCATCACACTCTAATGAGCGTAAGTTTGACAATTTCTCTTCTTCAAGTTCCTGCAGATCAACATTTCGACTAATGTTTAGCATTTGCAACTTGGAACATTCTGGTATTTTTAGCCTTTTCACACCACAGATGATAGTCAACAGATTTAGTAATGGATGCCCCTTCACAAACAGCTTTCTAATAGTGAAACTAATCACAGAGAAAGTCTCTAGCAAAGGTGCCTGATATTCTGTAATGAAGAGCATCTGGAAAAGGCGAGTTTCTTCAAAATATCAGCCTTGAGGTGAGCCAATTTACCAATTGCACTGTTGAAGTATATTGTAAGCTCTTGTAGTTGATTGAAATCTTTCTGAAGCAGTATATTATAAACAAAAGGGCCTCTAACTTCTAGATGTATTAAATGATCCGTACATCTCAGAACTTCTGCAGAAGAGCAGATTTGCAAAGAGTTCAAATTCAGTGAGGTAAGATTGATATTGTTCTCCTCTCCCAGAACGGGCTTATGAGACAACATAAGAGATGCAATTGTCACCGGTTGATCCAAACTAGTAGATAGACAAGTTTCGGACAACTCATCTCATACATTGATAGGGGACAATTCATAAACTGTTCAATGTGAAGCGTTTTTAAAACAGGGGCATCTATTTGACCGAGAACCTCTATATCTGAGTCCTTGATGATAATTTTTTCAGTACTTGGGTAGCTTCACATTTGTTATATTCACTAGAGTTTGGCTTTCAAAGATTTGAGTCGTTTGTTATATCTTTCCAGGATCTCATGTCGATAATGGCAGATATTGTAACACGCTCAAGAGATGAATCATTGTGATCAATACTCTGATTGATTGAGTGGAAAAGACCATCAACGTACAGTTCTTTCAAGACAGGAAAATTGAACTTGGTGGATGTGTTTGAACTTGCACACCTGGAAAGTCTTAGCCTCTCCAACTTTGGGAACCTGAAGATCTTGGGATTCGAAGATATACCAGAAAGAGAAAGTTTTGTCAATCTTTCTAAAGTTATCGATAAACAATAAGGTCCAAGGCATTGCATCCAAAAAGCAGGTACCACAATTACTTCTATGCTTCAGATTTTTTTTTTTTTTTAGATACAAGGATTATATTAAATTTACCTTATAAAACTATAACATCTAATTCAATAAGTCCAGTCCTCTCCTTATCTTTATCTTTGATCTTCCTTTACTCTCAAATACACCATTAGAGCATTACAAATTGGAAAAATGCGTTTTAGCGGAATTCCGTGCTGAGCTGATGTGTCCCGCGAAAGAGAACAACCTACAACCTTGTTTGGTCGAGTAGTGTAGTGGTTATCACGTCTGTTTCACTCACAGAATGTCGCGAGTTCGAATCTCGCCTCGACCTTACTTCGCTTATTTTTTGGTTTTTTGCTCGCTTGTCACTTGAGCGTGCTGACACTGTTTTTTTGTGCAACAGCTACTCAAAAAATACTCTGTTTTCCGCTTGTTTTTGTCGTGTTTATGGCGTTTATTGATTAAGATTAAAATGGTTTTCAAGTTGTTTTTCCCGGGGAATTAAATAAAAAACAAAATAGCGAACCCCAGAAATTGAAAAATGTAACAAGGGAAACAGCAGTTTGACAGAACTTTTCAGCTTTAATCAGTGGTTAAGAATGAGATGGGAAGCATTGGTCTTCCAGACACCAACGAGACGGTTGTTCTCCACTGTTTGGCCATTATATAGAAACTTCAACTCTTTCAAAAGTCTCGAATCCACTGTTCATTCCACCATTGGCCATAAAGATGACACTTTCCAGTCATTCAAAGATGTTTTCCAATACGCCGAGAGAGCTCCATCCAGTGAGCATAAGCAGATATTGACACTGATGAAGAGAATGGTGGCAAAGACCCCGACAGTGGAAACTTCATTGAAAGAGTTGTTGTTATTACAACCTCCTCCAGGACTAATACCGCCATTGTTGAAGGCATATAGTGACAATCATTCCAAAGTGGTGGATATAAACAGTTCAATGGTTGCCCTCAGACGCTGTTTATACGAAGGGGACATCCCCAATGCATTGAAAGTTGTTGATCTCACTACGGGGTCAAAGGCTTATTTAACTATGATCAAAAACAAGAGAAATAAATTGTTGGCAGTGATGTTTGCCGGGAGTTTTGCAGGGATGGGTCTCGTGGATGTTGGATTGAAAGCACTGAGCCTGTCTTCACATACTGGGGTTCTTGTGATGGTGTTGACTTATCTTGTGAATATGTCATTTTTCGGATATTTAGCATTTGGAGGTAAGTTCATAGGGAAAGTGGAACATTTACAATGGAAGCCTCAAGTTAGTTCCAACCATAGGATCTTACATTCTGATGAGATGGTGCAATTGTCCAAAATTGCCGAGATTGATATCTTATTGAATGGCCATGATGGGTTTATTAGTAAAGAGTTTGCACAGATACTCGATTCTAAGCGAATAGAACAAATACATCCAGAATCTGACTTGGTATTACAAGAATATTGGGCCAGTGGTGGGGATAATTTTGAGTGGGTTGAGCCAGATCAAGATCCTGCAGAGATAATTTGGAAACAGCATATTGAAAGAACAAGGCCCCATTTGTTGAAGTCGAATGTACAATGGACCGATAAATTCATAGCTGGCAGCTCATCGTCTAATGTTGCACCAAAAGATCTAAACTCCACTTGAGTCATTACTACATCTAGTTTATTTATTTATTTATTTATTTTCATCATATTTATTTACAAATATATACATAAAACTTCATACCATAAATATTAATTTGTTAATTGCAAATAGTATCATTATATCATCATAAGTGTTTTCTCCTTCTTCCTTCAGTTTTACATTCATTCATCATCTTCAATAACCTCTGCAGTCTTAGCTCCACTAGACTTAGCCTCTGGTTCTTTATCTGCTTCATCCTCTGAACGATTTGGTTCCACATTCAATTCCCCATCTTTCACAGAAATATTAACGACTTCATTGTTTCTAATTTGTCCTTTCAATAAATACATAGCCATTGGGTTCAACAATCTCTTTTGAATCAATCTGTTCAAAGGTCTTGCACCATATAGACTATCATAACCATGTTCAGTCAACCAATCTTTAGCCTCATCTGTTAATTTCAATTCAATTCTCTTATCAACTAATCTTTCTTGCACTTCTTCTAATCTAATATCAACAATATTTCTCAAAACCTGTTTGGATAACCTATTGAACACTAAAACATCATCAATACGATTAATGAATTCTGGTGGATAGTTTCTTTTCATAGCTTCAACGACTCTAGTCTTTGTTGAATCAGAAACTATACCGGATTCATTGGCAATTTCAGTATCATGTAATAATATATCCTGACCAATGTTTGAAGTCATAACAATCAAAGTGTTTTTAAAATCCACAGAAGTCCCCTGAGAATCTGTTAGTTTCCCCTCATCAAGAACTTGTAATAAAACTTTGCAAACATCCGGATGTGCCTTCTCAAATTCATCGAATAAAACAACAGAATATGGTTTTCTTCTAACAGCTTCAGTTAATTGACCACCAGATTCACTCATCACATAACCTGGAGGAGCACCAATCAATCTTGAAACCGTATGTTTTTCTTGGAATTCAGACATATCAAATCTTATAACATTATTAGCATCATCAAACAAGAATTCAGCTAAAGCTTTTGTTAATTCAGTTTTACCAGTACCAGTTGGACCTAAAAACATAAAACTAGCAATTGGTCTTTTATCACTTGTTAATCCTGCTCTTTGTAATCTAACTGCATCAGATACAGCATGTATAGCTTCATCTTGACCAACAACTTTCTTCTTCAAAGAATCTTCCATGTATAATAAACGATCTTTATCACCTTTTAACACAGTATCAATTGGGATTCCAGTCATTTTGGAAATAACTTTTGAAATATCTTCAGCAGTTACGGATTCATGTAATAAAGAATCAGGTTTAGAATCTTCCTTTTCACTAATTTCCACTTTCTTCTGTAATTCTGGGATTTTAGCATATCTTAACTCAGATGCCTTACCATAATTACCTTCTCTTTGAGCAATTTCTAAATCCAATTTAGCTTGTTCCAAATCCTTTTTAGCATTCTTAATGGATTCAATCTCTGCCCTTTCAGTTTCCCAAATTTCAGTTAATCTTTGTAATTCATATTGTTTCAATTTTAAATCATTTTCCAATTTTTCACGTCTTTCTACCGAGATTGGATCAGTTTCTTTCTTCAATGATTCCAATTCGATTTGAATTGTCATAATGGATCTGTCCAAGATCTGGATCGAATCAGGTTTGGATTCATGTTGCAATCTCAACACGGCACAAGCTTCATCAACCAAATCAATAGCCTTATCCGGTAGGAATCTATCAGTGATATAACGATTACTCATTGTGGCAGCAGAGACCAATGCAGCATCATTAATTCTCACACCATGATGAACCTCATAACGTTCTTTCAAACCTCTTAAGATACTGATTGTATCAGCAACACTTGGTTCATTCAACTGGATTGGTTGGAATCTTCTTGACAAGGCAGGATCCTTCTCAATGATTTTATATTCATCCAAAGTTGTGGCAGAAATACATCTCAAGCCTCTAGCAAGTTTTGGTTTCAAGATATTCGAAGCATCCATGGATCCATCACTTTTACCTAGACCTAACAACATGTGTACTTCATCAATGAAGACAATAATCTCACCATTAGCAGCATCAATCTCCTCCAACACTGATTTCAATCTCTCTTCGAATTCACCTCTGAATTTAGCACCAGCAATCAAAGAACCAAGATCTAAAGCCACCAACTGTTTCTTCTTCAAACTTTCAGGGACTTCACCTTTCACTATTCTCTGTGCAAGGCCATCAATCAAACTTGTCTTCCCTACACCTGCTCTCCCGATGAGCACAGGATTGTTCTTGGTTCTTCTCGACAATATCTGAATGGCTCTTTGTATCTCCTGATCTCTTCCTATGACTGGGTCTAATTTCCCCTGTTCAGCCAATTTCGTTAGATTCGTACCGTACTGTTCCAGCGCTGGTTTCTGCTCCTCCTGTTGTTGTGGATTCATGTTCATCTTGAACCCTCCAGGCCCAGAACTGGCAAATCTTCTGCCCATAACACGATTGTTATAGCCATTGATGGTTGGATTGTTATAGTAGGGATAATAACTTTCGTGTTGTAAAGCTCTCGAGGTCAGTGTTTTCGGTAGTTGGCGGGCAATCTCACGGGCCTGTACCCGCAGTGCCTGTCTCACCACCGTCGTACTCATTCGTCTGCTCAGCATTGTCTTGTTTTTGCCTGTCAAAACAATTCAACTACAACTTCTTTCAAAAACCCGAGAAATGTGTCACTTTTATATTCCGCGGCGGGAATTCTGGCACATTCTAGAAAAATCCAAAAACCAAAAACTATAAACTCCACCGGAAATCCGAAGAACTTCAAACAACCACTACTACTACAGATTTTGTATAGCATTCAAGTCGTAAAAAATCGTAAAATTCGTTATTATCACTCAGACTCCTCCCGGATATCTGGTGTTTTGCTCGTATAAATATTATTGTTATTATTATGGCAATGTTCCTGCTCAGCTGGCGTATTTCTTGCGGTATCTGGGGGTATCGTGGAGGGTGTGTTTCTCAAGTATCGATGGTCAACGTCAAATCTCGGATGGTCAGCCACGATGGAGATCCCCGTCTGCTGCGAGAGGTTGGAGGCTCGTCTGCCCAGAGTCGTGTAGGAGGCCTGGTCCACCATCTCGTACAGCGACACCTCCTCTTCTTCAGGGTTGTGAGGCGACTTCTTTAATCTGTGTAGAGGCTTCTGAAACATCTTTCTCAAACTCATCTTCTTGAATATACCCACAACATTCACAGCACATAGAATGTAGTTGTCCTGTGTGTATCTCTGGTCCTTCACTGCCCCACCAGATGTGAAACTATCGATAGATATCCTTCTCCCTAAAACAGTCTTCTTCTCATACCGCAACTCTAAAGATCGTATCGTGTGCAGCCATTCCCATGTTACAACAGTCACACATAGCTCACTGAAAATGTAAACATAAGTGGACCAGTTCCTTAGTGATCCTGAAGTGATGTTCAACGTAATGAAAACATAGGGCGTGGCCAGTGTTATCCATGCAAATATCGCCAGTGCCATGCTCCTTTTATGGTAGGCGAATTTCTTCTTCTGTAAGGAGTAGATGAACACTTGGATGTTGAATATTGTGATAACCAAGTAGTCTAGGAAGTAATGCACCACAGATGTAGCAGTGTATAATTTTTTACTATGATCTTGATTTTGAAATAAAAATGAAAAAGCCAATGTCCATCCTATAGAGACAAGACTAATCACGGAACCGTAAATCAATATTCGTCGGCGCATCTCATATTTGTTGATCTGTATCAAAAGATCCATCCATGATATATAAAGCAGGAGTTGTGTGACATTTCGTACAATGATAACCTCTGTGGAATATGTGATTTGATATTCAATTTCAGCAGCATCGGCAAAATTATCATATAGTTGAGCCTCCAACTCACCTGTGAGATTCGAAAGCATCACAGTATGCCCTGCAGCAAAGAACAAAGTCGACAGTAGTAATGAGTTCGGTATGGAATTTGATGAAAAAAGAAGTAAAGGTACCATCATCCACGCAGCAGTGACAATCCCACATAGAACAAATGCTATTGCTAGGGCACCCCCGACAAATGACTCCCTGTCACTTATGATGCTTGTAAGATGGACATGTGCATCTGTAAGGTTGGAAATAACCTCTGTATGATTCACGGTTGACCAGTTGGTGATATTTGTAATGTAAAATGCCGGATACACCAAGCTTATATTTGATGTTGTATTCCTCACAGTGCCAGCAGTGAGCTCGTAAAGATCGTAGCCCGTGAGTCCGGGAAGCGTCACGTTCACCAGCTCCTTGATGTCCATATCGACCATCGTGGGCAGTAACAAATACTTTGAATTTTAAGATCTCATATATATATGTCTCTATCTGAATTACAGGGCTTATGACACTTTTTGAGCCGTAAATTTGTCTGCAAGTTTTAGTTCGGGCAAGATAATCTAAAACTTGTTCGCGTGCCATTACGTAATAAAGACATCCGAACACCAGCATATAACCTACCTTCAATCAGCGATGGATATGATAAATTGTTTTAAGGTACAATGGTTTGACAGGAGAGAGAAAAAATAAATACAAAGATCTGTAATCCTTATTGCGACTATTTTATTATTGTAAAGTCTCAGTTCCTCTTGTAACTATGATATGAATTATGACCTCTATGACCATAAGATTTCCCCATATTGTTATGTCTCCTATTATTAGTCTGAGGAGGTTTAGAAACTTTAATCCCACCAATTCTTCCTTCCAAATCACGGACATCGACATCCACTATGTGGCATCTCATTTTAATCAACCCATCTTGATCAGCATGGGAATTACTAATGATCGAATCATCAGATGAATCAGAGGTTGTAGGAAATGAAACACGAACCTCCACTGTATCTCTATGTTTGGAAGTAATTAATTTTGGTTGTAATTCTCTAATAAACATAAAATTGTTCACTCCTCTCTTGTAAAAAGTTGAGGCAAATCCTTCAGGATATGATGGTTGTTCATTGTTAATAACTCTTTTACTGAGAGTATTATGAGGCTGTCGTACAGTTTCATTGATATTTGAAGCTGTCTTTGGTAACGAAATAGGGATTTGTGAGGCATCATATTGGAAGAATTCAGGAAACAATTCTTGTTCGGTTAATTGAGAGTTATTAACCATCTCTTGTGGGTATCTTGACGAAATGTTGTCATTAATCACTTGTTGTGGAGAATATTGGAGATATTCATTGATGTAAGCTGGTTGTGATGAAGCAGGTCGATTATTAGTGGGATGTACAGTAGTGTTGAGCCCAGTTTGCTTTGGAAGATTGTCAAACATTGCATGTTGATCCACAACGGGCGAGGGGAAAAATCTTGAAGTTATTGAACCATTTCGACTTGTATTGGTATTGGTATGCTCAAAAGCAATAGATGATTGTGTTGGTGTTTTGAATGGATCATCAAGGCTTAACGATTCAATATCAAAAGGTGACCAATTAATAGCAGAATCTGATTTTGTAGATAATTGACGATCATCAAGGTTCCATATATTTGGACTTGATTTCCATGTTGGTATATCTGAATTCAAATTATTTTGTGATATGGATCCCAAAGAGAATTGACGAGTGGATAAAGATACAGACGATGATCTATCATTGAAAAAGGCAAATGATGGAGATGGGATTGTAGAGGTATCTGTTGGTTTGGATAAAGGTGATTGAGTCATTGTTTGGATCATTGGAGTTGGGACAAGATTTTTCCTAAAACTGGATATCTTGGAGTTCGGAGAAGTCCAATTGACAATTGGATTTGAAGTTGGGGATGGTTTATTGTTGTTGTTGTTGTATTGAGTTTCATCTTGAATTCTGGTTTGTATGTCTGACCATATTCCCTCATTTTCGTCTAGTTTGGGCTGTGAAGGTTGTATGTTTTCCTTCTTAGGGGTTTCTTTCTGTATTGTATTGATTGTTGTTGTTTCGGGAAGGGTTTTAGTGCTGTTTGTGAGGTCATTGGTAGCAATACTACTAGTAGAAGTAGTGGATGTTATGAGGCTAGCAGGAGCAGGAGTAGTCTCAGAGGACAAAGAAGAAGTAGAGGCAATTTGTGAAGTAGGAGGAGGTGTTGGTGATGTTCTTTTGCCTGTGCCTAACACAGAGGTAGCTCTTGATTTCTTAGCGACGAGCTTCACTTTTGTTGTACCTGTTGGAGTTGGAGAGCGACTTTTGCGCCGTATTGAAGAAGCAGTGTTCCCATTGTCTATTAAAGCTGAATTGTTTGAACTTGATTGTTGACGGAAAAGGGAGTTCACCGACTGCGACTTGAACTGTTTCTTCGGCTTGACCGCAGCGTCAGACATCAGTGGTTGAATGTGTTGTATTGAGAATAAAGAAAGGGATAAAGTGCTAAATTATTTATGTCTTGGGCATCTCCATAAGAATTTTTTAAGCGATAGAAGCTGAGAGACAACAGAAAAATGAAAAAAAAAAAAAATAAAAAAAAATAAAGAAAAAAATTTTTACGGCTACAGCTCTTTGTTCAAGATGAGCATACAATAGCGAGTCTCGTTAAAACAGGTGAAAAGTTTGTATACTATCTGTATGCCTTGTCACTCATTGTTGCCTGGCGAGTGGGCAATACGACAACCTCGCTTATGGCGCAGTTGGTTCTTCTTGAAGTGATGTAGACAATCAAATCGGCAATGTCACTCGCAATAAGGGGCTCGTAGTCCTTGTACACGTTATCAGCTTTGTCCCAGTCCCCGTTGAATCTTGTCAAGCTGAAATTGGTGTTGATGAGTCCAGGCTCAATGAGCACAACACGGATATCATAGCGGACCAGCTCTTTGCGTAGTGACGTTGTGAATGCCTTCACTGCAGCTTTGGACGAACAATAAGCAGCACCCCCTGGATAAGGGTCTTCAGCAGCTAAGGAGCCCATATTAATGATGTCCCCTTTGTTATTTTGCTTGAATATGGGGACAACAAGCCCAGTTAATGTCATCAGTCCAAGAATATTGGTGCTGTACATGAGATCAATGTCTGTTTGTTTGGCATCACCAACTCGATCAAGTCCCCTTGCCAGACCGGCACAATTAACTAGGATATCGAGATTGTCAATTAGCTGCGAGGGAATACTTTGGAAAAAATCCAAGATCTTTGATGATTGCGAGAGGTCACCAAAGCAGATATATATATTCTCGGGGAGGAGTCTCTCATATTGCTCAAGGTATTCTGCTTTTAATTTCTCCAATTGTGGAATATTGAGGTCGATCAAGATAAGTTTGATGTCTCCCTCTGTGACTGTGAGGTATTCCTGTGTCAGAGTGAGTCCAACACCACTCGCAGCGCCCGTAATAAGGACCGTTTTACCCTCGAGTGACTTCATTGATCTCAAAATTTTACAGTAAATATATTTCTTTCTTTACAATAAAATACTCGTGAAGCATTGTAACATTATTCCAAATTTATATATTAAAAAATTAGTATAATGTGGGGGAAATATATACGGCTTTTGAGAATGTCACTCTATTGCCATTGAAACTCATAATCACTCTGTGCTACAACCGAAAACCCCAACCTTCATAACAAGCAAAACAATGCACGCTAAGCTGCTAAAATCGAAAAATGTGGAGATGAGCTCTTAACTCTATTCATCAAATGTGTCACATACGGGGGTTATAAATTAAAATGGTGTCCGGGTGTTCTTATTGGTTTCTAGATTCTGTTTTTTTATCTATGACATCATCCGAGATTCCCCGAGCAGACCCTTAACCTAATTTTAGTACGTGTGCGTGTGTGTTTGTGTACGATTGGGAATTTCTTTGATCTTCGGTTGGTTTTCATATATGGATGAGTAGTAAATTCAATGGGTCTCTCGCTGAATTTGGCTGTCTAGTAGGTACTGATATACCACTTTCGTTCACCCGCGATGCTCACACTCGTTGCCATCTCTTTGGTGCTTCTGCTCTACGCCCACTGTGCTGCCGGTGTGTACACTCCGCATATCTATCCACGATCTTCTAGTCTCTCGGACGCTTGGGACTACGAGGATGACAAAGTAAAAGGTGTCTCGCTAGGCGGTTGGTTTGTCTTGGAACCCTTTATCACACCCTCGTTGTTTGAACAGTTTGGATCAAATGAGACCAAAGTACCCCTGGATGAATACACTTTTTGTGAAGCTTTGGGTAAAGAAACTGCCAAATCTCAATTGCAAGAGCATTGGTCATCTTGGATTACTGAAGATGATTTCAAAGATATTAAGGATTATGGTTTGAACCTTGTAAGAATTCCTATTGGTTATTGGGCCTTTTATCTCTTGGATAGTGATCCTTATGTTCAAGGCCAAGAGGAATATTTGGATTCTGCTATTGAATGGGCCCAAAAATACGATTTGAAAGTTTGGTTAGATTTACATGGTGTTCCTGGTTCTCAGAATGGGTTTGATAATTCAGGGAAAAGAGGTAATGTCACTTGGCAAGATGAAGAGGAGAATATTGACTTGTCTTATCAAACTTTGAACTACGTTTATGATAAGTACGGTGGTGATAACTATACAGATACAATAATCGGTATTGAAGTTGTTAACGAGCCAATGATTTCAAAATTGGATGAAAAGAAGGTTTTGGAGTTTTATTATAATAATTATTTTGATTTCAGAAACACTTATAGCAGTAAAAATTACTTGTTATTTCAAGAAGGTTTCAAATCCATTGGTTGGTGGAACAAACATTTTAATAATGATTACAAGAATGTCTCAAAACCATATACTGGGGAAGGTTCTAATACTACCAATTCTTCAGGCTCATGGGATTTCTATGGGATTGTTTTTGATCATCATCGTTATCAAGTTTTCACAGATTCTCAAGTTAATCAAACCTCTTCAGAAAGAATTAAAGAAATTAAAAGTTATGCAGAAAGTGTCGGTGAAGTGCAAAAATATCATCCATCTTTGATTGGTGAATGGTCTGGTGCTATAACTGACTGTGCCAAATGGTTGAATGGTGTTGGCACAGGTGCAAGATTTGAGGGGACTTTTGATCAATCTCAGTTAGAAAGAGAAAGCATTTATGATTATGAAGACGATGATGAAGAAGAAGATGATGATAGTGATGATGACAATGACAATGACGACAATGACAATGAAGAAAAAAGCTTCAATGAAATCGAAGAGAAAGATAGTTTTGTTGAAGATGACAATAAAAACCAGACTACAGTGGAGGATGATTATACCGAGGAAACTACACAAAGCAGTGAAACAGAAATAGTAGTATCAACAACTTCTCCTATAATTGAAGAATATAGTGAGCCTGGTGTATTATCAAAAAACCCAGATTTGAAGAAAGTTGATCCGGTTTCCAAAACTAAAGAGTTTGTCGAGCAAGATGAAAATGTTAGTTTTAGTGAATTGAATGAAGAAGGTAAGCATGAGACAGTGGATTTAGATAAAGAAAATGATGATGACGTAGTGGAAGAAGAAGAAGAAGAAGAAGAAGAAGAAGAAGAAGAAGAGGAGGAAGATGAGGAAGAGCAAGAGGAAGAAGAAAAATTCGATGAAGATGAGATCGATTTGGAGGAAGATGAAGATGACATAGAATTTGAGGATATAGATGACGATGAGGATGATGATGATGACTTATGGGAAGCCAAGCTTGATAAAAGAGGCTTTAAGAAGAAGTCATCTAAGTCATCATCCAAGGCTGAATCACATGCATGTTACAACTATAGAGATTATAAGAATTTTACAGATGAACATAAAGAGAACATTAGAAAGTTTATAGAGGTTCAATTGATTGAATATGAGTTGAATAGTGCAGGGTGGATATTTTGGACTTATAAGACAGAAGATGCGATTGAATGGGATTTCAAGAAGTTGACAGATAAAGGATTATTCCCGAGTCCATTAGATGATTATAAGTATTTCAATGACAATGGTACCGAGGTTGAAGACCCAAGCAAAGGTACC
Source organism: Xingzhongia strasburgensis (assembly GCA_030574715.1). NCBI lineage: Eukaryota > Fungi > Ascomycota > Saccharomycetes > Phaffomycetales > Wickerhamomycetaceae > Xingzhongia > Xingzhongia strasburgensis. The sequence continues at coordinate 112,960 of JAJMFO010000018.1, forward strand.
AATGGTGCTAGTGGCTTGCAGTCTATGATTCCAAAAATTTCGACTCTCTTGATGACTGTTTTCATTGGGGTTTTACCCTTTTTGTGAAACTCATGTATACTGTTTAGCCCCAATTAGGCAATTTCTTGCGCAAAATGGCGTAGAAATTTAAAAATAACTTTGTGCCAAAGAGCGCCATTTTTGCATCAAAAGTGAATTTCTGAAAATCAAAGAAAACCAAAACAAATGTCAAAAAAGGTTGATGATTTGTGAGAGAAGAAGGCTGTGAATTTTTGAACTTTGAAGTTTTAGCCTTGAAAGTTTCGGGTTTTGCTTTGATATTTGCTAGTATTTTATTTCATTTTGATTGATCCTGGAAATTCCCTTGGTATTTCCTTTGAAAACATTGAATCTTGATTATTCAGATCCCGGAGAAGTGAAAGAATAACAACAATAAGATCAACACATATCAAAGATGCAAGTGATACATCTTATAATCCCAGTGCTATGCTCACTAATCACTCAAGTCTTTGCATTGGATCTTGATGTCACAGATAAAGATTCTATTTGTTATGCCGGTGCATTGATTTCAGATGGTATTATGGATTATTACCCACCATCTAAAAACACTTCGGGTGCTACTATTGGTGTTTTCCAATCGCCATATTATTGGTGGGAAGCCGGTGAAGCATGGGGAGGATTGATTGATTATTGGTTTTTCTGTGATAATACAACATGGGAGGATTTATTATATGATGCATTGATTGCTCAAAGAGGTGATGATTATGATTATATTCCATCGAATCAATCCACCACGGAGGGGAATGATGATCAAGGGTTTTGGGGGCTTGCTATCATGGAAGCTGCAGAACGTAATTTCACAAATCCTCCAGATGATGAACCTGGTTGGTTAGCTATGACACAGGCAGTTTTCAACACTATGTGGGCAAGATGGGATACTGAATATTGTGGTGGTGGATTAAGATGGCAAATCTTTACATGGAATTCGGGTTATACTTATAAGAACACTATTTCCACTGCATGTATGTTTGCCATTGGTGCCAGATTGGGTCGTTATACTGGGAATGACACATATATTGATGTTGCCAATGAGACTTTTGAATGGTTGGTGGATATTGGATTTGTTGTTGAGGATGGGGATTCCTATTCTGTTTATGATGGTGCTGAGATTGATGATAACTGTACTGATAAGACTGAAAGTCAATGGACATATAATTTTGGATTGTTATTAGCAGGATCAGCATATGCTTATAACTACACCGAGGATGATACTTGGTTAACAAGAGTGGAAGGATTATTGAATGGTGCTTCAGTGTTTTTTAAGAATGATATCATGTATGAATCCACTTGTCAGAATACCACATCAGGATGTAATAATGATGAAAGATCTTTCAAATCCATCTTTTCACGTTGTTTAGGACAAACTGCAGTGTTGGCACCAACGACGTATGATACTATTTACAACTATATCGAGAAATCTGCCACAGCAGCTGCCCTTTCCTGTTCTGGTGGTTCTGATGGTCATACTTGTGGCCAAGATTGGACTATCAATGGGTATGATGGGGTTTATGGTGTTGGTGAACAAATGAGTTCATTGGAAATCATTCAAAACTTGTTGATTAATCAAATTGATGCTCCATATACTAATGAAACTGGTGGTTCATCTACAGGGGATGCGAGTTTAGGTTCAGGGTCAAGTACAAGAAGTGCTCTTGAGGAGGATACTTTAGATATCACGACGAAGGATAAAGCCGGGTCTGGAGTGATAACGGCAGTTGTATTGGCTGTACTGATTGGAGGATCTATTTGGATGGTTCTATGATAATTTATAACTGTGTTGTGTTATTTATTGTGACAAAATGTTTTGAGAAATATGATTTATACTTTGGAGTTATTCATTATATGTTTTCCATGTGGTTTAAAGTTGTTTGTTTTGTAGTTAAAGTTTCCCATTGTCCCGATGATGATTATTTGTTTATACTTTATAGTTGTAGCAAGTCGATTTGGGTATATAAAGCTCGGGGTTGGCCTTTAATTTTGCTTGTAGCCCCTTAAAAGGAATCCATGCTCTAAGGCTCCAATCATGACAGATATTTATAATATAATAATATTCTGCTCTTTGATCTCCATAGTGCTCTCTTCTCAAATTCAGCTGTTCACCACGATCAAGCATGGATCAGCTGGTGATGAGGCTGTTGGACTGAGCAGTATTCACGAGGGCGCTGGAATCAACTACGTTGAGGCAGGACAGAATGCACAAACACTGAGTTTCGACAATGGTGAGATTTACGAACAGTTTGACGGCTACCGGTACACTCTGTCTGTGGCCACGGCCTCAGAAGGTGAGTTCCCCTTTTTGTTATTTGGTGTTTTGGAGGAAAATGTGGTTTGGGACGTTGTTGACGGTAAGCTTGTTGGTGATGGTGTTGTGTTTTATGCTGGGAAGAATGCTGGTGATCCTTACGGGTACTCGAAAGATGCGTATTTTATTGGGGCAACGTTGGGCGAGTACACGTGGGAGCACAGCAGCGTGGAGCAGTTGCAACCCGTGGAGATTACTGTTTGCTTTGTCTGACTGTGTTTATATTTTCATCTCAACAATTTTGACACATAAAAGTTAAGCGCATAATGCTGTCAAACGGCCAACTGATGGTCAAACAATGGCAAGACGGGATATTTGTATATTTGATTCGCTGAATGTTTGATGGTTTCTACTGTTTTTGTAACATTGTAGGATAAAAATGGACAATATGGAAGTGGATGTGCCAACCCCCATGGTGGAGAAACAGACACTGCCCACTGTGCTCACGGTAGCAGGCTCTGATTCATCGGGCGGTGCTGGGATCGAGGCGGATCTCAAGACACTGTCTGCTCATGGCTGCTACGGGCTCACGTGCATCACAGCTCTCACTGCACAGAACACACAGGGCGTCAAGGGCATCGAGTTCACCAGGAGAGAGGCCCTGGAGTCGATATTGGAGGCCAATTACACCGATGTGGACATTAACGTTGTGAAGACGGGACTGCTGACGATGGATGCTATTGATGTGCTGGGTGCGTACTTGGAGAAATATGGGACAAGACTTGTGGTGGACCCCGTGATGGTGGCCACTACAGGTGCTGAGCTCAGTAAGAAGGATGTGTTGCGGGCTGGGATGGACAAGCTGGCACCAAGAGCCATACTGCTGACACCAAACATTGACGAGGCCAAGGCCATTTTGTCACTGTTTGAATGCACAATGCCATTGGAGAACACTGATGATGTCCAGAAGGCTGCCAAATTGATTGCTGAACAAACTGGAGCAGCTAATGTGTTACTGAAAGGTGGTCATTTACCACAAGAAGGAGATGATGGGAATCTGTCAATCACCAATGTGCTTTATTCTTCGCATAACGACAGCTACATTCTATATAAGACTGTCCATCTCAACACCAAGGACACACATGGGACAGGGTGCACATTGGCCTCATCGATCAGTGCTAATTTAGCTAGGGGATTCCCCTTACAGACAGCCATTGAGTGTGCAATCAGCTATGTCCACGGTGCAATAACCTCTTCCACAAAGATCGGCAGGGGGAATGGACCTTTAAACCATCTTTATGCTGTTAATCCTCCTCTACCAGTCTGGCAACAAAGAGGAAGTTTTGTTGATTATCTCATTAACCATCCTCATGTGAAACCTCATTGGGACGCTTACGTGAATCACCCCTTTGTCGAACAATTGGCTAATGATTCTTTACATCATGACAAGTTTATCAGATACATTTCACAAGATTATCCATATCTTGTCAATTATACAAAGATTCATTCAATAGCAGCAAGTGTTGCTCCTGATTTGAAATCATTGGAAAGAGAAATTGAGATCTTGAATGATATCAAAAGAGAATTGGATCAACATTTCAAAAGACTTTCGCAAACTGGTTCAAATTTCAACAATATGCAAATGAGTATTGCATGTAAAAATTACACAGAGTATTTAACCAAAGTGGCACAGGGGAATGATTGGCTTGAGATCAACGTCGCATTGGCTCCTTGTTTGATCGGGTATCATCAAGCTTCTTTGAATGCAAACCCTGTGTCAACATTAAGATCAGAATATAAAGAGTGGCTAGAAACTTATAAATCTGCATGGTATTCAGATGCAGTGACAAAGGGAGAAATCACATTGAATGAATACTCCAAGGATATAGATCAAGACCAAGTTGAGAAATTAGTTCACATTTTCGCTCACGTTTGTTCTTTAGAAGTTGAATTTTGGGATGACGCTTTAAATCATGAATAAATCAATTAAATCATCTTTTCAGATCTTTATAAGGGGCTTCCTTCTTAATGTAGTCAACAATGAGATCAGGAACCAATTTTTCCCATGAGTTATCACCTTCAACAATCTCTTTCCTTATCCCAGATGATGATATTTTCAATGAATCACCATCCCCTTCTACTAAGAAGATTTTATCACTCCATTCAGGTGGACAATCAATATTCTTCCCCTGTTTAATTCTTTCCAAATATTCAAATTGATCCTCTAATGGAAATTCTTTATCATCATCTCTTGTCAAAGCAAACAAATCATTCATAGTCATAAACTCTTTCAGCGCATCCACTGTAGGAACAGGTTTGTAATACTTATTATCAAACACCCTAATCAGAGTATCAAATCCTAATAAAAATGTAATCTTTAATTGATTGATAACATTCTCAGTACTTTGCTTGATCCATTCTTGAACGATTAAAGACTTATCAGCAAAGATCGGCTCGTTAGTCAATCCAACAAACACAGGGACATCCATCTCGTTCTTGATATGATCAGCCATTAAACACATCATACTCAATCGATTCTCAAACGATGCAATGGGTTTCGTTGATTTCTTATCACAGTTCACCACAGAAAGCATCAATAACACAGAGCAGGCATCTTTTCCCAGCACTTCTCCACTATATGGATGCAGAACAGACTTACGTACAAGTGCAAAATGTCCGAAATGCGGTGGATTGAATGAAGAATCCAAGATACATAGTCGTTTAGTCCTTGTTGGTAGTGTTGGTGAATGTGTGTGGTAGACAATCTTGAATGACGTTTGCCTGTCAATCAAAAGTTGCAGATGGTGAGTGAAGGCAGAAGGTGGACGTGGCATTGCGAATTGTTGGCGTGTAATGGGTTTGTCTGGCAAGACTTAGGAGTAATCAGGAGTATTAAAAGAGATTTGATGAGCTTCCTCGGGAGGCCGAATATCTCCGTCTCGAAAGCGTTTTAGATATACTAATGTCTCAGGATCTCAAGTTTAGTTACATCCTATCCGTCTTCTTCAGCCTCTGTTCTGTATTCCAATAATAGTTCTAGCAGACGAAGCCTTACAAACTAGTCACATCTACAAAACTCGTTAACTGATATAAATTTGCATTCAAAGAGAAAATACGCCTGGAAACCCCATATATCCAGGAAAATATACACATGGAAAAGTCAGATTATGATGTATTGGTGATGTTGAACTGTTGAACTGATGATATTCACATCATATGCTGATTGGAGTTGAGGTGGGAAAAGCAAACATAAAGAAGTTTATATATATATGATTTTTGGGTTCTTTGATAATGAGTTTTGGTTTCAAATAAATTAATGTTGATTGGAATATAGATATGGATATCTCAACTTTCTCAAGCTTTAACAACTTCCAAATTGTCCAACTCTTCTCTTTCAGCGTTTTCAGCTTCAGCTTCCAATAAATATGGCAACATGTATGGTGTATCTTCCTCTTTTTTCAAATATTGATCTTTTGGTAATAAATGGTTTGTGATAGAACATTGAGCAGCTGTCAACATTCTAAAGTTTCTAGCATAGATCTCATGTTTTGGTAATCTGGCTAAAGCTCTTTGGAAAGTTGGATTCTCTTCATGAATTAAATCATCAAATTTCAATCCCATTTCTCTGTAACCGGCTTGGTTAACAAAGAATTTAGAAGCTGGAACGAAAATGGATCTAAGGATTGGGGTCTTCAAGATGAAGTCCCCCATTTTCACGATAGATGTATGTGTTTGTGGCATATTGTCTCAACTAATTTTGCAATCTTTCCAGACTAACAAGCAAAGAACGTTTAGTTGATGTTTTAATTCGATTTTCAGTTTTTGGCCAAATTTGTTATTCCGCGTTTTTCATTGGCTGGAGATGTTACGAGCGATGGGCAAGGGAAAATCCGAAAAAGGTAATACGAGGAATTTATATCATGTGATAAGGTCGGAATATAATCTTTCTTTGACTTTCTACCCTTCATCTTATCTTGTTTGTTCTCTTTTCCCCTGTACTCCCATAGTCTACAACTTCAATTCATATCCTAACTCATAATTCATTTGTACAACTATACGACCTCAAAAAAACTAACATATCCCAAACATCCCAGTTAAATAACAACCTCTTAGAAACAGAAGGAAAAAAAAAAGCACACAGATCAACTTCATGATAAAACAATGACTTTAACAAAAGAAGGAAAAACAACAACTAAAGTGTCAATAGTATGATAAGACTGCAACAAAAATAAATATGATATTTGATTCACTTCAAATACTAACAAAATGAATGACATGGATGAAATCTAATTTTGAGACAACATATTAAGCAACCAATCAATCAACACCACATCTATTTCTTGATCCATTGTAGGAAAGCCTTCCTTGTTGATTTTCTTGGACTCTTCAAAGACTCATCACCATTAGTGATATGACTTTTTATCACATTGTTATTATTATTATTATTATTACCCAAATTCAAATTCAACTCTTCATGATCAAATCCATCATCTGAATAATATTTAGGTGTCATGGTTGTAAGATCTAATGCAGGCCCAGGTTCACCGAAATTGAAAGGTGTGATAGTAGTTTCACCTTCATCTTCTTCATCGTCATCTCCATCAACAGTCTGAGAATTCGATGAGGTATATGCAAGTGATGAAGAAGAACATGCCTTATGTTTAATATCATCATTATTCGTTGAGAATTGAGAATCACTCTTGGTTGATGAAGTTGAATTTCGACGAATCTTGGCTGTTAATGAACCCAATAACGAGTTTGATTTTTTATGCGATTTCTTTGGAGTTGCTTTAGAGATGGATTTCTTTGGAGTATGGATTTTGATCTTAGGAGTTGACTCAATATTGTTGGTATTATCAGCAGGTTCCTGTGATAGATTATGTGTAGAATCTGTAGATGATGGCATATCATACACTTTGGACTCAAATTTGAATCTTGAAGGGGAATTCATCACAGAAGAGTTGATAGATGATGTTGATGATGATGAGAATGACTGTGTTAATTGTTGCTTTGGGGTATGGAAACTTGGAATTGATGATTTGTGTAAAGATGTAGCAGCTGTGGATGTCTTGGTATTATTTATGCTATTGGAATTATTCGTAACTTGAGATAAACTCTCTGATGACTTTAATGCATTTGATAAGAGTGCACTGTTTTGATAATAGCTCTGATATCTTGCGGCAGAAGCACCACGACGGGTTTTCGTTGAAGTTGGGGTAGATGTAAGTGATTGTTGGTAAAAACTTGGCGATGAAACTTTATTAGCAGAGGAATTCGAGTTCAATGAGTTTGTAGAAGGGTTTTTGACAAGTTCACCAGGTCTACCTCCTATGTTGTTTGTAGATGAAGTTGAACTCAATCCATCCTCATCATCTTCCTCCTCCTCTTCGTAGATTGCAGAGTTTCTTCTGGAATTTTTGTTGGAATTTGTAGAAAACACTTTATATTTGAAAAAATCTTCAAGTTCAGGAGCAGACTCAGTTCTTCTATGTTGGAGTTTGGTCATCTTAGTTGGAATAGCACCCGAGGGGTCATGATAAATCCCAGAAGCCAGATCCAAATCGATGATTGCCTCAGGGATCTTGTACTCATGAGGTTGCGGTACTTGCTGGTATTGAGCAGAGTAAGATCTCGATGAAGAAGAGTTATAAGAGTAAACTGGACCTTGCTTTTGACTTTCCGGAGTGGTTTCATTTGATGATGAGGAAGTGTATTCTAGTTTGACTCCCTCAACAGATTCTTTAGGCTTGGATTTGATGAAGGAGCTTGCCCATGAGTTGATTCTTGCACTCTTCTTAGCAGGTGATGGTGTTGATGCAGTTCTTGGAGGGCTTGTGACTCTAGGAGACTGAGGTTCAGTGATCACAACAACTGGAGCTCTCTTGGCCATGTACGACTCAGAGGGCAATGATGAAGAAACAAGATTCTCGTTGATGGAGGGGCCCTTGGAGAAAAAGTCCAGGTCAAAGTCTCCACTGATGGCTGCTGAACGCTTGTGAGCATGTCCTCTTCTTGGGTGATGTGATGATGAGCTCGAGCTGGAGCCTGGAGCCGATGAGGCAGCGTTCACAGAAAGCATCATTTAAAAGCAAAGAGCAAGAATGCGATAAAGGAAGGTGACGGGATAAAATGCAAAACAAAGCAAAGGGATAACCGTAACAGCAAAAGGTGTTTCGATGTTTCTTTGTTGTTCTTCGGTTATTATGGTTTCTGAAGAACAAAGAGGATAAAAAATAACCTTGGCGAAAACAACGGGAACGAGAAACCAGTCAAAGTGGGAATGCAAAAAATGAGTGACAAGGGACTGAGAGTCGGACAAGTTGAGTTGGACAGAAGGACAAAAGCGGTGATGTTTCCTTCTTCTCGGTACCAGTTCAAAGCAAAGCACAAATTGGGCTTTTTTTTATGTTCTTTCCTATTCTATTTTTACTCGCCTATTGGGGAATTTCCTTGAGGCGTAAACGGGAATGGAAGGTTGAGTAATGAGCGGATGTCCCCAAGAGACAAGTGTGGATGTGATGAGCACCAAGAAGTAGTGAGCTGGTGAAGCGCTGTATGCGAGAAAAACAAGTGTTTGTTGGCAAACTTTTCAAAGAAGGATTTAATTAGATGAAATTTTTTTCTTGTTTTGATAGCAAAAGGGTTTATATTTGAAGGTTTTTTTTTGTCTACGAGATTTTTTTGTCCGTCTTACCCTTCTAAAGTTCAAACTTCCAGCATGCATATATGCATCAAGGAGCATGGTGCTGCGTATTACGATGACCTGCATCCTGACATCGAGGCCGAAATAAAAGGCTGAAAACGGGCAAACAAAGATAACGGGGATAGCCTTTAGGACGCCCTACATAAGACAAGGAGCTCTAATATCCACAAGGGCTTTGAGGATTAGGTATAGTTGTTGAGTTGAAGCCGATAATAACAGTAAAAAAAAAAAACTCAAACCAGATCTCTTGGAACTTAGGGCCACCCCAGTGCTTCAATTATCTGCACAGCATTCACTCCACGCAGAAAATTAAGGAGGGGGAGACCCGGATCGGCCACAACATTCCAAATCTTATCATCCAGTTACGCGTGTCTGAAATACGCGCACCTAATTAGTGTAGCCAAGTGCCTCAAAAACGTCTATGATATCTGTAAGTAATAAACACCCCTTGCAATTCTTCCATCACCAAGTGCGTCAGACAGGAGCATGTTCATCAAACAAGTGAATACGTACTACCTACTTGTAATAAGTTACAGCTTCGATCCTTATCTGTCCTCCTTGATAAGTTATAATCCACGAGATTAGGAAGATTTTTGATGCAGATTGTTTGCTCCAAACTTTAAAACGATTTTGTCCCAATTTTGCAAAAACCATATAGCTTAAAATCGACTTTTATGAGTTTTTTAACTCAAGGTCAATACTAGAAACAGTTGATAATCTGGAAAATATTTATCAGCTCCGTATGGGGAAGATAATTAAACCCATTCAGGATGTATAGTTTAGCTCGGTTTTGGTTCGTAGAGAGTATAGAAAGTCTAAGACCAACACACGTCCTGTCATCGTAGATCTATGCGCTCTTTGTTATAACAAAATTACGTTATGCAAATGGGACCTAAAATCTATTTCCCCTTGTGAAGGCCACAAAACCTGACAGACTTTCCACCAGATAGGGAAGAAATGATCATCAAGATAGGTGTGAGATGTTATTCGCAAATAATAACTCGGCCGACAGTATCACCCCTGTCAAGGATGTAACTTCTAATTGAACACATCAAAGGCAGTAGAGATGAACCATCGGTTGCCACTTTAGATATTGTTCATGTCGTGGGAAAAGATCTCCAGTGTTTTTTTTTTTTTAAAGTTCCTGGATACGCACAGTACTGTTCACTGAAAGAGGACACACCGTGGCCCATGATTAGGAAAAGAGGTACAAAATCAATCACAAAGCCTTCATTTCGGTCTGCATTAAATTTGCCTAAACTTAAAAAGAGAATTGATATCATTCGAGACTCATCGATTTTAGTTCAGTGATAAAGCAGGGCTTCAAAGAGGCGTTTATATCCTCTCGTCCACAAATCTTTTTGTATTCGGGTTTTGTGAGAAGGCTTTTATTCTTCTTCGTTGCAGAAACCGCGTTTTTGATGAATTTCGAAAGTACGTAGAATCGCGTAAAACTAGTTTCAACATAGCAAGCCGTTGTTTCAGATATAGTGCTTGCAGTTATGTTGACGTCCTTGAAAGGAGGTAAAGTGGTAAAGTACATTTCAAAGCATCCAGGAGGCCGAGTCGCCGACAACTATAAGGCTGAACCTGAAATCTCGGGTCCTGTTTTACATATGTCATAGGTTCACTATTATTGGAACGTGTTACTACGCTCTCTTCAACGGAAAACCAATGCGTCAAGTGTAATTTCGCAAGTTGATGAGCTCGCTTTATTGAGCACTTCAGCGACAAGCTGGACGTTGCGATACCCCTATGTGTGACCAGACGCACACGGTCTTGAAGTTTCGAAGAGTAAAGACATGAAATGGGTTCTCGAACGGAAACCGTTGCCTGAACAATCGTGTTCGAAATCATCTCTACGGACCAAAATTATGGCTCTTTTTTTTTTTTTTTGCCCACTCTCTTTTCTTCTTTCGGATTCTATACAGATTCAAAGATAGGACTAGATTTTATAACTGCTGCGTCCTTCTAAAAAACTCAAAAGTCCTGTGATCTTTTGTCTCCATCTCAAGTAAAGGGCTCAACCATCTCTGACTTATTTTGCCATTATTTTAGAAAACAAGGGCTATGTGAAATCCAGATCTGACCGTTATATCAAGCGACACGACCGGAAAAACCTTCTCTGCAGGAAGTCAAAGGCCAGAATCTGCGACCCCACGCAAACAAATGTGAGATTTTTATCTCTCCATAACAACGTCGGAGATATACATGCTACTGACACGGGAGTAATTGACAGATCATTCGCGAAACTATTAGTTGTTGTATCATCATAACCAATTTGCCTTTGAAGCTTTAGGTCTTTTGATGTAAAGAATCGAGTCATCATTTTTTTTTTTTAATCAGAACGTTACATCATCCTGCACTTAGCACAAACAATGAAACAACGTACAACTTTCCTTTTGAAGTCAATTGACTTTATAGACACAGACAATCTCGTTTTCAGTGAGGATCAAGTCACAGTCCCGGGCTCTGTCGTGAAATCAAGACAAGATCGTTTGACTGTGGCATTTGATGAGTTACCAAAGGATTTAGCTGCTCTTTTTTCTAAGATATACATGTTCAGGGTACAATGGTCCTCGAAGAGATCTATACCTTCTGTCGCCTTTCAGAATTTTGGCCAAATTGGCTTTACGGTTAACTTGGTGCCTTCAAATATCGACTATGAGACAACATTTGATAAATTTGGTTTATTTGTTCATGACAACTTCAATGTTGCGTTCAACCATACAAATATGATATCTACAGCAACTTCAGCTACTTACCACACCCTCACTGATGTCAAGTCATCATCACTTCAGAAATTTTTGAATAAGATAACTTCTGATCTAGATCGAATTTCCTATGTTGACCACTTTGATATCATTTATTCTGATGGAGAGTTGAAGATCCAATGGATAACATCTCCTTACGATACTACATTACACAGATCATCTACACTACGCAAGGAGATTGCATTATTTGAAGGGAAAGAATTACAAGATGATTATGAACTAACAGGAATACGTACCGTTTTATCAGAGGAAGAATACGTCCCACCAACAAAGACTTTACTTTTTGTCAAACCACGTCATCATTTATACAATTACACACTAGAGTATGAATTTTTGAAACCTTTGGGATTACATCCAACTATGAAAATCTCCAACTTACAAAATATTCCACCTCCACCGGCATCAGAATGTGAATTATTCATATATTCCACTGTTCCCCAATCTCTAATCTTTGACAAATACCAATACAACACAAAAGCATTGTCATTGTTGAACTCATGGGGTGAAAACGATTTAGAAGCACCTGTTTGGAAAGTTTCGAAATTTGGCTCAAATCAATTAATCAGAATTATTGATACTTCTAAAGATATTGAGATAAAATATCATTCAAGGTACTTGAAACCTTCCAGTGCTAATCAATTTGAGTTATTGACTCCTAATGTGTTTTATGCCTGTGATGCCCAAGATTTTATTGAAGATCATGAATTGATTGAATCAAATCCATTTGATAGTTATAGCTTAGGTTATGAATCCTTTTTCGAACCATCTACTGTTTTCTATCATTTCCAGAATAACAAACCATCATTAACTTATGAAATCCCTACTGCAGATGCTTCTTCATCAGATTTGGTGCAATACATTACTATGATATCTGTCTGTTTAGGAATAGCATACTTATTTAAAAGTTTATGGACTGGGTACAATGTTGTGAATTCCAGCAACAAAGTTGACGAAAAGAAAGAAAATTAAACTTACAATTCATATAAGTGAGATGCAGAAACTTCCCCTGTAATTTTGTTATAAATATATCTAAAACCAAAGGTTGATCATTTCTTATGTTTCTTTGCAATACGACGTAATGCTCTTTGTTCATTCTTCATGACACCATCAACCATCTTATATTTACCTTTAACACCTTTTGGTCTACCACTAACACCTCTATTACTACCTTTAGCAAAGACAAAAGTAACTTTTGGTTTAGTTTTTTGCTTTTTAGTCAATTTTCTCATTAATTTAGAGATTTCTTCAGCTTTATCCTTTTCAGATTTATCATTATCATCATTAATAATATCAGACTTCTTTTTCAACTTCTCCAATCTCTTCATTGCTCTCAATTGTTTACGACCTTTAGCTTCTGCCACTTTTTTGATAGGTCTAGCATTCAATTGTCTCATTTTTTCTTTAATTGCCAAAGCAGCTTCTTTAGTAATAGGTTTACTAATCTTGGAATGTCTCTTTTCATCATCAATAAACCAACTAGGTAAATCATCAGTGTCTCTGAAAGAATACCTGTTGAACCCATCATCAACCAAATCATGTTTGGTTTTCTGACCAAGGGCTAATTGATGGGCCATGGTCATGGCTTGTGTAGTGGCCAGTTCCACATCTTTTTGATGATTTCTCAAATTAACATCATCATCTGAATCAGACATCATATCCATATCATCATCGTCATCTTGACGACGAACAAATTCAATATTTGAATTTTCATCATCGGAGGAATCGTCATCCGACTCTAATGAGGCTGTAGTGGATTCTTCGTTTCCAGAGGTTATTGGTGTGAGTTCTTGTAAAGTCGAGGTCTTTGGTTTGATTTCGCTCTCCACTCCTTCAAAAATAGGATCATTAAACAATGTACTAGCTTTAGAACTCAGCTTGCCAGCTTTCTCAGTCTTTAGCTTAGCAATCAAACTATTAATAGCCTCGTCATCATCACTATCCAAATCACTAGCATCAGTTTCTTCATCATAATCTTTTGGTTCCTCTAGATTGTCATCTTCATCATCACTATTCTTATCTTGTATACCATCCCACTTCTCATCATCATCATCTCCTCTAGCTTTCTTTGCCCTGTAATTAGCATCTCTCTCAGCTCTTCTCTCTTGATAAGCATTATACATGGCATCTAATTGATCCTCCAAGTTATCCAATTCTGCTTCGGATTCAATCTCTTCATCTGATGCAATATGGATATCATTATCTTTATATAGTTCAGCCTTATCGAAAATCATTCTTCTTTTACCCTTTGCTAAATCATTCAATTGCCCAGTCTTTTCAGCATGTTTCAAGTTGAATAACGATTCACGACCACTTTCACCAGCTTCAATACCAATATCAGTTGGCGTTATCATATTCATTTGCATTCTAACAATTTCCTTTTGTTTCAATTCATTTCTTTTTCTTCTTTCCTTTTTCAATTTGGCTAATTGTCTAGCTTTAACTGCATCTAATTCTTTATCGATTTGTTCTTCTTCATCTATCTCTTCCACTTCTACTTTTTCAGGCTCATCATCTTCATCAAGTCTTAATAAATCTCTAGCATTCTTTCTCCATTTAAGGATAGTTCTGAAATCTTTCTTACCCAAGACTTTTAAATCTTTAAAACATTCCAAAAGTTCAGGCGTGGTCTTTCTCAATCTTTTCAATAATTTCCATTCTGGATCTTCGACATCAATGTCAAAGGCATTTGTGGTACCCAAGATATCAATTGGATGATCATCTTTGACGAATTCCATGATAGGAACAGATTTGAATTGCAAATAATCACCTTCCTCATAACCTTCTCTTTGTCTTCTCTTTTTTTCAGGATTGAACACTTTAGCTTCGTTATTCTGTGGACCATCAGCCAATTCTTCAAACACTTCTCTAGGATCCAGTAATCTAGGATCCAACTTCTTTGGAGCTTTAAAACCTTTACATACAACAAAGATTTCTGCAGAGACGTTTCTTGAAGCTGGAGGTTTTGTAGCTTCAACTTTATCAAACAGTTGTTGAAACACCCATAAAAGCTTGTTATAGTCCTTGGATCTGAAAATTTTGGTAACAAAAGTTCCACCTGCCACTAAATTCTCCACTGCTAGTTTCAAAGCTTGTAAAGTCAACTGAGATTGTGTAAAGGCATCTTGAACCCAACCGAGACCAACGTTTGGAGCACCATCGTGCAGCACTGTGTCTGCCTTCCATGTCTTCATGTACCCTCTTAATCTGGATCTACAGTCTTCTGTTGTGATGTCTGACTGGAAAGTGATGACATTTGGTAGAGGTTTGATAGGAACGATATCCACACCAATGATCAGGGATTGAACAGGACACAAGTTGGATGCCACTTGACACCAGGAACCTGGTGCAGCACATAAATCGATCACCACTTTGGACTTTTCCAGGAAATGACCGTATTTCTCATTGATCTGAACGATTTTGAAAGAGGAACGAGCTCTATAACCCTGTGGTTTGATATGTTAGTAGGGACTGATCCTGTGTGG
The DNA here is from genome assembly GCA_030574715.1 of Xingzhongia strasburgensis. Classification (NCBI taxonomy): domain Eukaryota; kingdom Fungi; phylum Ascomycota; class Saccharomycetes; order Phaffomycetales; family Wickerhamomycetaceae; genus Xingzhongia; species Xingzhongia strasburgensis. Next base: position 128,221 of record JAJMFO010000018.1, read on the forward strand.
GGGGTTGATCTATGGAAGAGTACTCACTTTTTCCTTGGCGAGGTAGTAGTAACGATCCAAACGCCCTTTACTGTTCTTCTTCTGAGTTTTACCCATCTTGACTAGCTTCCAAAGGGGGAACGAATAAACAAAGAGTTCTGATAAAGAGAGTTTTAATCATAAAGAAGACGTGCAAAAAAAAAAAATTTAATTTAGCGATGGAAAGGCAGGGTAGCACAGGCGATGAGATATTATCACTACTTATGTAAGCACCCGGCAGCATATGACATATTGCGCGAATGCGTTCTATGATGATGATGATCAGCCGTATTGGTAGGGGCCGCAGCCTGTCTCGTTCAACGCGTCGAAAAACGAAAAACGCCGAGAGTACACGACGACGATTGGTGAAAAAGCTTTGGAGCTTTTCATTTTTGCTTCTTTCCATTTGGTGAACCGTTTTAGTTGTCAATCTGAATTTCTGTTGTGCAATGGCATTCCTCGGACACGAATTCACTCCTACGCCGGAACAGGCCCCACAGCCTCCAGCATCCAAGGCGTGCGGTGTCAGAACCACTGATGTGAGTTTGGCTTTCAAGATCTATGTGGTTTTCATCTGATTTGATTTGATCTGATTTAACCTCTTTCTTCTTTGAACATTTACTAACTGTCCGTGAAGTACCTAACGATCCACAATGCCCCACTGCCTGCTGAAGGTCCTGGTGCAAAGAGTTTCTCTAACTACATCCTAGGTGGGTTGCTCGCTGGTATCCCATGGTACGTTAAGTACAAACTTGGTGGTGGGTTCTACACTTGGTTGTTCTTTGTCATTCTTTTCGCCCTTCCAATCTTGATGGCCTACTGGACCGTGATGTCCACTTACTCCCCAAGACTGAATGAAAAGGTGCAATTCCCAAACAAGGGTGTTGAACACTACTTGGAGTTCCACGATGCTGAATTGGCTAAGAAATACTCTGGTCAAAACAAGATCCCAATTGAAACTTTCCATGAATTGTACTTTGCCAACAAGGTGAGCTTCAAGGGGGATGCTTTGGATGTTTTGGAATATAGACACGACTGGGCCCAATTCTCTTTCACTATGTCCTTGTTCAGATACTTTTTACTAGGTATGATCCCTGAAGTTATCTTACACACAAGATCCCAAGATGAAGAGCAAGTCAGAGACCATTACGACCGTGGTGATGATTTCTACACTTGGTTCTTGGGCTCTAGAATGATTTACACCTCTGGTGTCATTTCTGATATCACCAAGGAGGAATCTTTGGAACAATTACAAGATAACAAATTGAAAGTTGTTTGTGATAAGATTGACTTGAAAGAAGGTGAAAAAATGCTGGATCTTGGTTGTGGTTGGGGTACTTTGGCCACTTATGCCTCTAAGCTCTATGGTGCTAAAGTCACTGGTATCACTTTGGGTAGAAACCAAACTAAATGGGGGAATGAAAAATTGAAATTACAAGGGATTTCATCTGAACAATCTGAAATCTTGTGTATGGATTATAGAGATACACCAGTTCCAGAAGGTGGTTATGATAAGATTACTTGTTTAGAAATGGCTGAACATGTTGGTGTTAGAAAATTTGGTTCCTTTTTACAACAAGTTTATGATATGTTGGATGATGATGGGTTATTCTTTTTACAATATGCTGGTTTGAGAAAATCTTGGCAATACGAAGATTTGATCTGGGGTTTATTCATGAATAAATACATTTTCCCAGGTGCTGATGCTTCTACTCCATTGGATTTTGTTGTTTCTGCTTTAGAGGGAACTGGATTCGAAGTTGTTTCTCTTGATAACATTGGTGTTCATTATTCTGCCACTTTATGGAGATGGTACAGAAACTGGATGTCAAACAAAGATAAAGTTGTTAACAAATACGGTATCAAATGGTTTAGAATCTGGGAATTCTTTTTGGCTTCTTCTACTATCATCTCTAGACAAGGTTCTGCCACTTGTTACCAAATTGTTTTGAGAAAGAACATCAACTCTTACCACAGAGTGGAATACATTCCAAAGCAAAAGGGTCTTTTGGCTCCAATCAAGGAAGGTGTTCAAAACTGGTTCAAATGAAGAATATTTAAACTAAATGTTTAAAACTTATTTAAAGAGGAATGCTAGAAATTTCTACATGACTTAAAATATTAAAAAAAAAAAACTAATATGGGTAATATGGGTTATATTATACAAGCAAGTTATATACCACATCAATCAGTAGCAACTCGAGTGGAAGCAATGCTCTCAAAAATCAAACGTAACAAAATTTAGCAAAGGTCTATAAATAAATTATAAGTCATTAAATCCTGTGATCCCCACAGTGGATGATGCGAATGAATGTAAGTTCTCAATGAGTAGAAACTAGTTGGGTATTGGGATTAGATGATGCATTATTGATGTTTGAATTTCTTGGAACTGGACTCTTGGGTCTGATGCTTTCAATTTCTTGATCACGAGGAGCATTATTACCAATGTTGGAGATTTCTGTTTTGTAACGAATTGGATCAAAATTATTAATGATGATATCAGGACTCATAATGACCCAACCACGTCTTGGTCTCACTGGTGTATTATAACCGGATCTTGCAGGAACGATATGTAATCTTCTTGTTGCACTGCTAAAATTTTCAGCAACTTTATAAATATGATTTGGTACAATTCCTTTATTGTTTTGTTCTTCCTCATTTTCAATCTTGAGATCAGTATCAACGTTACAATGAATTAAATGACCATCTGTGGATCTTCTTACCGTTCCTGTGATACACATCCAACAATGCCATTGCATTTTTTCAAATAATGATTCTTCATCACGAGAATCTTTACTTGGGTAATATGGAGAATCTTTACTAACAGGAACGAAAACTAACTCTTCAGATCTTCTGAATTTCTTAGCCCATCCATCAGAGTTCAACAACCCTGTTAGTTCATTGATCTTTTGAGCAGAGGCCCAAATGAATAAAAACCCAGGCTTGGAACAAAGTTTCTCTAAAGGTAATTGTGACAATAAAGGGTAAATGAATTGGTTCTCTGTTAGTCCACCAATCATAATCACATCAAACACAAGTTTGTCGTTCACTATCCATCTGTTCAGAGTGGGAACCATATCATCAACATCAACTCTAGCACCAAATGGTGTACAAGCGTATTTAGCAGTTTGATTTTCCTTTAGATGAAACAACCTTTGAAGCTTTGGATATCCTTCTACTGGGTTCTTAATATTTCTTACTTGTTTGACGGGCAATTCCCCAGAATGAACGTAATGATTTGAATAATCATTGTCTTTGAATTTTCTCTTTTTATCATTATCAATCTGAGTGACTTGGTACCTTGTTTTTTGTAAAGGTGTTCTTGATCTCCAAGCAGTAGTAGGAGGTGGTCTGCGCAAATCCTCCATAGAAATGGCACTTTGTCTTCCGTAGAACTTGTCGTCGAGTGTGACCCCTGAACTTGTTGAAACGTCACACCAAATACCAGATCTCAAGGGAGATTGTTCTCTGTTGAGGAACACAGATCCTTGGTTGTCATTGTGCTGGCCCCATTTGTGCACGCGGTCTCTGTCCTGACCATAAAAGTGGCTATTGCTGTTGTTGTTGTTGTTGTTGTTGTTGTTGTTGTTGTTGTTGCGGTAGGTACGCGATCTTTGGTTGTTCATCATCAACAACTGTGTGTAACTGAACAGTGTAATACTATGAGCTTTGAGTGACAGCCCAGGTAAAACAGACAGACACTCCTGCTTATAAACAAACGACCCACAAGACAGGACTGTGGTCTAAAACACGTCTCAAACACCGCAAAAAGGCCGAAAGAAGCAAACACAATGCCAGACAATATACACAATCCGTTTCAGATCAGACATCTTTTGTTTCAGATTTCCACACTGTACGCGTCAAAAGTGAGTATAGAACACATTCGCGCATGAGATTAGGTAATCAACAGAAATGGATTTTATGGTGTCTGGATGTGTCAATTTGGGGAAAGATGCTGCGCCTACCGAAAGGTAAACATCACCACAAAAATTAGCGATTGTTCTACCTTTTTTATTGTTTACTTTGCATCTTTTGGGCCATGTGAAAGTATTTTGGAGAGGAGAGAAGTGCCCGTTATGGAGGAAGTAAACGATTCCCTTTCGCTCTGGCCGACGTCAGCACAGATTAAGGAGAAATACAGGGCTTACAAGGAGAGCATCACCATCAATTCACGTTCCACCGATGTTGAGCTAGAAAAGTGTTTGAAATCTTTGCACAGGCAATTGGTTCAGTTCTATTCAGGTGTTAGCATACTGCAGACTTTGAATCTAGTGATTAATTTTTGGTGAAGGTGGCTGCTAACAAATCAATAGAAAACATCCTCTCTTGACTCCGTTGAGTTCAGAGTCACTCTTCGTCAACTTTACAAGACTTTGATACACGATGAGACCACAGTATTTAGTCTATTCCAACACGATGTCCTGCTTCTTTTGGCCCGCCTTGATATATCTCTTGTCCCCACTGCTGCTACCGTGGATCACATCGGTGTGTTTGATTTGTTGCTTACTGAGATCACCAAACGATTTGATGATTACTCCATGGAGTTTGAAGAAGTTTTACAACGCACTAGTAAAATCATGAATGTGTTCTTGATCAGCTGTTTGGGTTATAACAGACTTTCCCCTGATAAAGTTCAAATGATTTCAGGATTCTCTTTGAAGTTGGCTCAATATTTTTTGACATTAACTGAGTTGATCGATTACTGGTTTTCCTCTGCAATTCATCAACCTGATATAATATACTTACTCCATACTAAACGACTCTCACCGAGCTTCTTCCCGATTTTTGAGCTCAGTAAAGATTTTCTTTTCATGGATGATCCTCTATCAAAGACTTCTATGGACACTTTATTACATGTCATCTTGCTCACTGGGTTTTCACAACATCTGGAAGATTGGCTCTTGTCAAGTGACTTCCCTAATGCAGTGGTGACTGGATTGTTGACACATTATAACCGAATATGCTACAACGATTCTTTGATGGCTAACGTTGAGGATGGTGTCATGCACAAAGTTTATGGAGATGATCAAGTTAAAGGGTTTGACGGTTACATATCCTTTTTGTTGAACATCATCACCTTCTGCACAGCTGATTCAATCAAAGCGCTATTTTTAAACTCTTTCCAGGTCAACTTTATTACCCCGTTAGTAGAGTACTATCATTCGAATGATGCTTACCAGTCCCACTGTCTTTACCTATTAGCATATACCCTTGATCGGTTGATTTCCTTTGATAAATTGGGGACCTATAACAACGATTTTGCTGTGAATTACTTGTTGTTGAACGAAATCCACAAGCCACAGTTAGGAGTGCACATTAATCACAGCTATGACTTGTTGAGTTTTTTCCAAGATACACTACGTAATGAAAACACTTTGAGGTTGATTACAATGTCCTCTTTGGACTTTGTCTATTCTATTATGAAATCCAAATCAACAAAGCTTTATCAGGCCACATTTTTCTCCATAGATGATAGGGCTATCTACTCCCAATTGAAGCCCAACTTGATCCACCATTTAGCTGAGAAAGCAAAGTTTGTTATTGAGCAAAACCAAGAGCATGAACAAACATTACATCGATATATGGAGACCACCAAAAGTTTCATCTCTCAATCTAAAAATTCCAATCTGAACTTAGATCCAGCTAGACCGAACTTGCTCTTTGATTCAGCGAAATCTTTTTCAAACTTGTTGTTGGAATGTTTCTTACGGTTTTTCCAAAATCATATCCAGGCTAACAAGCATTTGGTTGAGACCATTATTGGGTTACTTAGAGTGAATAATGGTCTTCATGTCGGTATATTCGACACCTTGGAAAACGAGCTGACTTTTTTCACAAAGGTTTTGGATCATCTATGGCTCTCAGCTTTGAGTTATGAGTCAAAGTTGAGCCTGGGGTTGACGATTATAAAATTTATCACGCCTTCAATTGAGTTACTTGAACACCCTGGGGAGATGCGTCCATCGACCACCGATTCGGTAGGGACTTTGCAACTGAGAAATCGTTATCGAGTAAAAGAGATATATGATGTAGAAAATCTATCAGAGAATATAGAATTACTAAAAATGTTGGTGTTGAAGATTTACGCTACTTACAGAATGTCTTACACCATCAATGGTGTGAAGTTTTGAATCAATGCATCCTTCGTTATGGAAAAGTGTAGGTCATAGAGTCATAGAATCATCTTATCACGGCAGTAATTAATAAAGATCTTCTTGTGTAAGAACCCCACAAACTCCCCGTCTTCAAATATACATATTGCCCTGTTCCCTAACTTTGTGAAAAGGTACTCCACCAAGGACAGAGGAGAATCAACATCAATAATTATTGGAGAATTTTGGACAATTCTGCTAAAATCTGTAAAGTATTCTAATAAACCCTCCTCATCAATATTATCTTGATCGTTTCCCAAAGAATCAAAGCTTGAAGAGAGAGAAGAGATTTCATCATTCTTATCTTTCAATAATTTAACAGGAACATCTGGATCAATTGAACATTCAGAACAAAATTTAATCAAACGATCCAATGCTAATTCTAATTCAGGGGCCGGTAAAATCCCAATCAAATTCCCCCTATTCTTCACAATTGGTATACAACCATCAACCATTCCTTTCAATTGTAATTCAATCAATGATTCTTTCAATTCACTTGATTTCACAACATGTGAATGAGATAAATCAATATGAATACTTTCACCAACACTATGCATCAAATCTTTCAAATTTGCAGAGTTTGTAAAATCATGAACTTTCTTATTAGGTAAAAATGGGAATTCATTCTTAACAATCAATGATTCATATAATGACAATGGTTGAATAGCATATGCAACCCAATTAGAAACAGCAATACTAATGGAAATAGGTAAGACATAGGTATAACTAGATGTCAATTCAAACATGATAGTAGCCAAAGTGATATTCATTCTTGTAATTCCAGCCATGAATGCACCTGCACTAATCATTGCATAAATACCAAAATCAATACAAGGTGATGTCCCATCGTTATAGTGATCAAAGAATAAAAACCCTGGATAGTTGAATTGAATATATTGGATCCACATGGCAAATATTCTACCGAAGAGAGCACCGATAACCATAGCTGGCACATATATACCACCTGGGACTTTGATACCAAAGCTTACGGCAGTTAAAATCGTTTTGATGATTAAGGCAATTGATAATTTGAAGAGTTCATCTGGAATGTTTTCGAAATTTATTGGACAGAGGCCTGTATCACCTGTATAGTCTGCAGAGGTGAAACAGGGTGATGCTAACTTCAACAATAATTCTGGAACCGCTGTGTTTGTAAACGGCGTAGTATATGTAGTTAATGCAGTCACGAATGAAATTAATAAAACTTCCAATGTGGGACTATTCTTTATGAGTTTCTTACTTCTAAAGAATTTAGGCCACCACATAACGAACTTGATAAAAAATGCACCAAATATACCTCCTGTAATTCCAATAATGACATATAGAATCAACTCTACTGGCACCCAATCAGATTGATATTGAACTTCAAACAAAACTGTTTTGCCAGTACCATACGGATTCAAGAATCTAAGGAATAATATACTCATCACAGCACAAAAGAACGTTTTGAATAATTGATTGCCAGGGAGGTAATAACTGACCTCCTCCAGACTAAACAAAACACCACCTAATGGGGACCCAAAGGCAAGGGCCACTCCTGCACTGGCAGCTGCTGAAAGGATCTGACGACGTTGGAATTCACTATTGGAGAACTTCTTGAATATTCTGCACAAGATATTACCAACACAAGTTGCTAAATGAACAAATGGGCCCTCTTTACCTAATGACATACCTGATGCTATAGCAAAAATCAATGCAATGGATTTGGCAATCAAAGTGTATGTACTTAAGAATTTTCTTATGATAAAACCAGATAATATTGTTTTCACTTCAGGGACACCTGAACCATATGCACTATATATGGTTCTTGATTTGATCTTGTCCTTGTTATCGATATTTTCATTTGCCTCTGGGAAAAGAGAGACAAATGATTCGGTGGTTTTCGTTGTCAGTGTGATTTTCACAGACAAATATGCAAGTATTAATGAAGTAGTGATGTAAAGGATATAATCAAGACCAAAGTCCACATCAGGAGACCATTTGCGAAACACTTCTGGCCATAGAACCCAATCTGAGCATGAGTGTAATTTCCCAGATAGATTTGTCGGATCTTTCATACAGCACATACTCTCATTAGCAAGCCAGTTTGTTCGACAGTATCCTCTCTTGAGATCTACCAGTATACTCTCAGACCTATCAATGATATAAGCCACCAAGGAGAATGTCAGGGCAATCAATGCTATGAGGATCCAATCTTGGATTTTATCGAGGAACCTTAGAAACGTACCTCTGCTTCCTTTGAGTTTGTTCAACTGATGCTGTCTTTTTGACTCCTTTAAAGAGTCCTCTACCCAATCCACAGACGTGAAGTCGTCGTAATATTCTCTGCGGAGGGGCACTGGGATATCCAATATCGACTCATGGTCACGATCCAAGTTGAACGAGGATTTGGCCGGGCTGAAGGGGACAGTGAGGCTTCCTAGTTGGCTTGTCGCTGTAGACCCATAGTTCTGTCTGTGATTGAAGGTCGAAGGGTCTGCGGTGAGACTCCTTTGAAGGGTGGGGCGCCTAATATTATCAGCGATGGGTGCCCTGATATTGTTAGAGGAATGTAGCAAAAGCGCCGAGGTCTCCTTTCTCAGGCTGTGCATCGATGGCTTGTTGAGATTTGGAAACTGCGAGGACCCCGTGGTTGGCATCCGGTCTAGTTGGATTCTGTTCTGGGCCCGCCTTGGTTGTGATAGAGAGCTGTTGGACTGCGAGTGATGATGATGGTGATGTTCCTGATCCTGGTCCAGTGGCGTCATTTCCCGCTAGTCTGGCTGGATTTGCGAATAGACGATCCCTGTGTTCCCCTGAGGATATTGCTCAGATTGAAATCGTAGATGGTGGATTATATGAGATAAATAACAAAGAGAAGAAATGACGATCTTTAGCTTCAAAATAGTGGAGAAACAATCAGGCCTTTGTTTACTTTTCAAATTAAAGACTTTTCTGAAAACCATAGACGTCATCGCGGTTATGAATTTGTTGGTCGTACCAGATCAAAGAGATAAGATAAAACAATAGAAGAAAGAAGCAGCTACACCATCACTTTAAAAAGTGTTTTTTCTGATTTATTTTTGGTGTTTAAACTATACAAGTGCTAGTATCACATTTCCCTTTCTTTTTATCGTTTTTTTCTTCTTTCTTCTTGTTTTTACTCATAATAAATAACAGTCATAAAGTGTATACAGATAGAAGAAAATTATCATGCAAACATTTCAAAAGCAAAACCAACTAACAGGACAACAACAACTCAATTTTGAAATCAATTAATAAAAACCAAATAAACATATAACCTTGAACTCCCCAAAAGATAATATTCCCTTAACAAAACAACAATATAACTAAAATATTAGATCTAACAAACTTATAATGTACAAATTAACCATAGCATTTTAACCCTCACTTTTTTCTCTCTTCTTCTCTTTGGTTTCACAAGGAGCTTAGGTTGGATATCTTTCACTTGTATTCACAGCATTCTCCATAGCATCTTCTTTATTTCTTTTCTCTTCTTCCATCTCATTTAGTAACAACTAGCATGACGACCTTTTTCAAGATCTTCAATAGTTGACTCAACAACTTCGTCATCGTCATCATCTTCAACCAACTCAATAGTGGCATATTTCACAAGATCCCAACGTTTCCAAAACAAAAACGCTTCATCCAGATCATCAGTTTCAATATAATCTTGTAGATAATACTTGGCCTTTAAAAGACGATCTTTCAAATGTTGCAATCTAACACTGCTTGGTTGTCCACTAATCTTTCTCAATTCCGCGTCAGAATCATACTCTGTCAAATTAGTAGAAGCAGATTTATAACCTGCTTCCACATCATCGTCATCATCAGATCTATGTTCGTCATCTTCGTCCTCATTTTCAGAAGCACCCAACGAAGCAGGTGTGTTTGGTAGATAAGATGAATTGTTGTAAACTTCATCTTCAGCATATGAAGTGGCATCACAATAACGAGCCCATGCTTCGTCAATGGCACCAACAAGATAGTCGAAACAACGATTTCTTGCAGTACAGTCAGCATCGATAGCCTTCTTCATGATACTTCTACCCTCACTAGAAAAACCAACACTAGTCATGGAATCACGACGAGTGATATCACTAACAAGACTAGAAATCATCTTTTCACCATCAAGTTTCTCCTTCTTCAATTCTCTTTGTTCAGCTTTTGTCATCTTGAGAGCTTCCCTCTTCTTATCTTCTTGATTTGCCTCGTCTTCTTCTTCATCATCATCAGAGTACTTGGAAATTGCATGACTCAATTTATTATTCAAAAAAGAATTCGAGTTCAGTCTGATAGAGTGTGCTCTCTTTCTCGCTCTCTTCTGATGATTGATATAACAGGAATCATCTTGAGAATTATCATCATCATCTTCTTCATCAGAGGAACTCAGAGAATACAGAGCAGCAACAGTAGCAGAATTTCTTCTTCCTAGCACTGGAGCATGGCATCTGCGCTTATTTGGGGCAAAGGAAACGCATTGTTGAACACCAAAGGATTTACTGCGCTTCAAGGCAGAACTTGCTGGAGCTAATGGTGCGCCTGGCATATTTGTTCCGTTGTATATCTGTAGGATGTTATAGAGGGGTGTATGGATGTGTGTGTTGCTCCTAGTCAAAAATTCAAATTTCGCAAGACTTCCTAAAACAGAGCTGCAAAAAGGGCGAAATTCGGCGTAAAAAAGTGAACACGTAACCAACAAGGGAAAAGGACCAATCTGAGCAGCGCAGTGAAGGCGTCAGGGATGGCGGGAAACAGCGAGAATAAGCTAAGATAACCTTCGACTATCAAAAAACTTTTGAAGTCGATAAACTTGGTATCGTAGAGTTGTTGTAAAGGGTGTGGATTTTTTGTTGTGTTTGCCCTAGTGGAATTCTGGTGGCAAAAAACAAAAAAAGGTTGTTTTGGTGTGCGTTGTTAATGCTAACCGGAAACCTGAGTGAAAATTGAAAAAGTCGAGATTGTCAGGAAGAAGAAGTGTCAAAGTTTTTATAAAAATTCACAATCTTTTTGAAAAAATGCAGATTGGCGCACGCCAGCCGAGCTCTGATTGGCTGACGCTTTGAAAAAACCCTGGAAACACAGTAGGGTCATCCCTAATACCCTGTGGTTGGCCCAGCAGCGGTTGCTAGGCTATATGGAGAATTTTCTCGAAAGGAAACTGGTGGCAAAGTGCATTTTCTATAGAGCATTTTGATAGGTTTTTAGTAGACAACATATATTGAAATTTGGTAGATATGTAGCTTAGATATGAAGCTTCATGGTGCCCGCTTTCTGAGCCCAGCGCACTACTGTGAACATTAATTTTGCACTGAGTTCCTCGTTTCCTCAGCCTGGTTTCCCACTCTCACGGAATTTTCGTCACCCCCTATAATTTGCGAAAAGAATGGCAAACAAGAAAAACTTCCATGATGTTCCATGAAAATTTCATCCCTTTTCAGAAATTTGGCGAAAAGGGGGAAAATATGAAAAGATAAGTGATAACAAAAGGGATGTTGATGGATTTACAGAAGTGATTATAATGTAAATAACACAACACAATACTTTCATCAGAGCATGAGATTTAGTAGTTGCATTTTCTGCTTTTCCCTCCTACATCGCTGTGTGCTAATCTTCAGCTAGGTGGAAAGTTTGAGAAAGTCACGTGAGCGAATTTGAAGCGATGGCCTTTTTTTTTTTTTTTTTTTTTCCTTTGTCTATACAAAGAAAAATCTTCAAAACTTGATCTTTTAAATCCAACCGAAACAATCAAAGACAAAGTACACAGTTCAATACACGTTTGATAGAGATGTCTACGTGTTAAACTGTAGATCTGGGTTGCCGATTCATCTCTCTGTTGTTTTTATGTCTTATTGTTTTTTGAAGGTTTCAATTTGAAAGAAGATCGCATGCTCTTAAGTCAATCGATTATGTTGGATTCAATTTCAACCATAGGTCGTTTTGATGTGTCTTTATGCGAAGATTGAACTCATATACTCCTTTTGTTATGATGGATCTTGTCCTTTCTTTCATTTTGTTTGAATGGCGCTCTTTTGGATTGTGTCTGTTGAATATATTGCGTTTTGCAAGTTGTTCGTTATGATGCGTTTAAGTCTTTTTGAGTTACGGATTCATCAGCCTTTTAACTTCAACATATTGGTTCTAGTTATGGATGTTTTATTCATGGTTGGGATCGATTGTTTGGGAATTTCTTCAAACACGAGGCGATCTTTAATAGATCAAATTCTCCTCGTGATTGATGTTATAGCATTTGGTGTACAATTACAGACAGATTTCGTTAGTTTGTATAGAGATATTCTTAGATATAGATCTCCAGTTCAATTGACATCAGATACACAACTCAGGAGAATTTCACTACGGCGACAATTCAACATAAACAGTACTGCAGCCCTTAAAATCTGAGTTCATTGTATTAGAAAAACAGTATTCAAATCAAATACTAAAGTGATAGAGCGAATTCACATTCAAAGATAATTCTCAGAAGACCTCTTAGATAGAGCCATAGTTCCCACTGGTGTTCGCCCCTGGATAAGTGGCACCAACATAGGATGATTGTTGCTCATATGGATATTGAGAAATGATGTAAAGAGCGTGGATTAAACCAGGCAAGAACCCTAACAAACATAGCAAGACATTGATCCAGACTAGATTAGATGTGTTAGTATATATCTATCCCAACATCAAAGGCAAATAATAGCTGATGCCTACCCCCAAGGTTTGACACCTTTTCTAAAGAAATCACATACAATCGGCAGAGAAGAATCCTCTCTTGATGAAAACTGGGACGGGTGGCAAGATAATAGCCAAGACAACTAGAAACCAATCTTTAGCGTGCATTTTGAATGGTAATTAAACAATAAAACACAGTGAAGATGAGTTGAAAGGAAGTTATTTATAATAAAGCAACCAATCAATTTAGCATTCGAGGGGCGCATTAGATACCCGAACCAAATTGGCAGATAAACATATAAAGTACAAGATCGAAATCTTTAATTATTGTACATTTGTCCGTTGTCTTGTGGACTTTATATGGACACTCTTATATAACCTTTGTATGCTCTTTCAGCCAGCTGTACGAATAAGAGCCCTTTTCGAGAAGTGGACTCAAAGTGTTCCAGATCTTCTCATGATATGCGTTGATCACAGATATCTCACCAGGAGATAACATATCAAGATTCAAAAGCTTCTGACAATATGGAACCAGAGTAATGTTATTGAACTTCAAAAACTCAACTTCACCGAACTTCTTATCTGAGCCTTCCACAACTAGATCATTTTCCACTCTGACCCCGAAATGGCCATCTTTATAATAACCAGGTTCATTACTAACGACGTGACCTTTCTCAAATGGATAATTAGGACGTACTGAACCTGCCCTTGTACCGATATATATAGGTCCCTCATGGACATTAAGATATGACCCAATCCCATGTCCTGTACCATGTCTATAATCAAGGCCTTCAGCCCAAAGAAACTGTCTAGCAAAGGCATCGATGGTAGAACCTCCAGTGCCTTCTGGGAAAACGGCTTGTTCTATGGCCAAGTTGCCCTTTAATACCAAGGTATAACATTTCTTTTCTTCCTCAGTGGGTGTTGTGAAATGTAAAGTTCTTGTGATATCAGTTGTCCCTTCTAAAAACTGGGAACCCGTGTCACATAAATAAATCTTTGAAGGATCAATGATGGAACTATTCTGCTTTGGTGGATCATAATGAATGACTGCAGAGTTTTCACCAGATGAACTGATGGTTTCAAAAGAATTCCCAACATAATTTTCTTGTTCTTTCCTAAATTCAATCAATTGTAATCCTGCATCGTATTCATTGATAGATTGACCATCATCAATTAGAGTCTTCTCCAACCATGCGAAGTATTTCACCAATGCAACACCTTCTTTGACGTGCGTTGATTTCATATTCTTGATCTCTGTATCGTTCTTAACGGCTTTAAAGAAATCAATTGGAGAATGAATCATTTTGTAGCTGTTTGCATTCTTGAAAGTACGTGTAACTTCCCATGAGGCAGCTTCTGAAATGGCCATCGTTGTAGAATTTGAAGCAATTTGAACACTGATATTGGATAATTCTCCCCAGATACTTGAATATGGGAATACTTCAATACTATTCTCTTTAAAATAGTCAGAAATGGAATCAGAATAAGGGTTATCCGTGAAGAGCTTGACTGAATCATCATGAACAATAACATAGGAGAAAAAGACGGGATTATAATCAATGTCAGAACCTCTTAGATTCAAAAACCAAGCAACTTCATCCAACTCTGATATCAAACAAGATTCAATATTGTTCTTGCTCAACTCTTCTTGTAATCTTTTCAGTTTACTCTTGAAATTTTCACCAGAGTATTGTATATCTAGCTTAATCAAATCATTTTGAGGTCTCTCAGGTTTGGTTTCAAATTCACCCCAAATCTCATCGATCAAATTCTCAGAGATTGGTACTAATTCAACGCTGATATCGGCATTGGATTTTGCAACCGTGGTTTTGATTTTTTTCTTGATCACTTCAGCAGAAGATGCCTTGATAGTTTTAGGATCTATCCCTATATTGACAGTGGTTCCTTCTTTGATCGATTTAGCTTGCTTTATGGCCTCATCTATGGCAAAAGTGGACCAGGTTGGATTCGATTTCACACCTTGTTTCAACAACCTCCAGTTCTCATCCAATTCATGGCTTGCCTGGTTGAAATATCTCCCATCGGTACTCAAAGCACTCTGACCTTGTTCCGTGGATCCGTATTCTGATAAACTTCTGGATATCACAGCGATACCAGCAGATCCAGTAAACCCAGAGATGAACTGTCTTCTTTGGTCAGCAGAGGAAACGTATTCGGAGTTGTGCTCATCCTGTGTTGGAACAATATACACAGCCAAGTCATGTTCTCTCATCTTATCTCTGAGCCTTTGTAGTCTCTTTGAAGTGTCAATCGTGGGAGTTGTATCAGCATTGGAAAGCTTGACATGGACCCAGCCTTTAGGCAGCTTATTGTGTTCCTGCTTGTCTGACATTTCTAGCGCTTGGTTCTTCTCCAGTGCTTTTCGGACTTATTTTCGTGTTGTTGAGGGATGTTTTCTCTTTGTTGATGTTATCGAAATTTGTAGAGATTTGTTACCTCCGATAACGAAAATGGAAATAACCCCGTACTTTATTTACATAGCACATAACCGTAGTGTTGGTTGACATTTCATGAGTGTTGATGTTGAAGGATTTCTTCTCTTTGAACTCATAGTGCTTGTTTACGAGCCATGGTGCTACTTTTGGTCTGAACAGCTGTCAAGGAAAGTTGCTGGTTGATTATCGGTCAACGCTTCAGGGATGCCTTTAGGCTCTGATTGTTCTCCTCATCATATGGGCTTTTAACCTCTAGTCTTATCTTCAAAGCCTCTCCTGGAACAATAGGATGGTACTGGTGCCTTCTATGATGTTTGCTTGCTAAATATACGAATGAGATCCTCCTAAAAATAGTAGTATTAGTAGCACCACCACTTCTTTCGTGTTCACGTCTCAACCGGTGACTCGGTGAACAAAGTAAATGGAATACCGTGCTGGTGATGTCTACCACTACTACTACTACATACAGCAACAAAATACCGTGTATACTTTATAGGCGTATAAGCCGCCTAGCGTGAGGAAACCAGCGAAGAAGGCTTCGACGTCATGGTGAACTAAATGGTGAATCTTGCATTCAGCTTGATAAGACTAGAAAGTGTCGAACATCTACCAGCTAAAACTTATAAATAGAACATACGTATAGGGAGGTAAATCTTCTTGGTAGGAAACGTTCAATTTCAAGTTAGAAGCTAGACTAGATATTCATCTTTTCTTTTTGTTGCCTTGTCAGGAGTCAGATTTCACAAGAATTGCAAAGATCTTCAGGAACACTATGGTACACGCAACACGAGGTTTCGTTTCGTAGCAAGGAACCTGCAAGGAAAGACGGAAAGACGTCAAGGGACTTGTCACTGCTCTTCGGAACAATATTCATGAATTCATCTTGTCAAGTTTCTAGGGCAAGCTAGATTAATCAGAACACTAAAGTTACACAGTAGCTGGCATCACCGGTACACTGCCGTGCTATTTTCGAATAGTTCAGAGCTCAGTTATATGTTAGATGGCAGATTTCGGGAATCGAAATGAGTAGAATCAAGCAGCCATCAACGTTAAACTTTACAAGTGCAGAGCTGGCAACCTACGATACAGACTCGGTGGGTGCTGTAAATCTCAGATCCAGGGACCTGACTCCTGACTCTCAAGTATCTTTGTAAGGTGTTCAAAGTTTCCAGAAAGAAGGCCTTCACAATTCAGAATGCAGTGTTACATTCACTAAGCAGGGAGAACGTAGGGCTGATTTCCTGGTTTCATGAGAAATGAACGATACAAGATGGACTCAAAATTGAGTGAGCCGTAGTGTCTTCAACACAACTCGTCACGAGAACATAAAACCCACTACAGTCTTGTAGTACAAATATTTGAAGGAGCACGTAAGAAAATTTTACGCGTTGGTGATGCGATTCAAGAGAAGAGTACAAAAAAATTTTACGTGTCAAAGGAGTCCTGTCGGGACAACTTCCCCTTTTCAATCCTGGAAATGTGACGAATCCGGAGATTCCTCGCAGGTTCTAGACTCTTTACGGCTTCCCTAAAAATTTGAGGTTCTTGTTCCTGTCATATCCCTTGCGTCAAATAAGGACTCGGGAGACTAGGAAATAAAGATGATGGAGTGCGCTTGATAAGGCATTTTCATGGAGAGTATGGAATGGCCTATGAGCAAGAACTATAGCATTCTCTCTTCTCTCAGTTCTCTGTTTACTCGGTTTTTCTGTCCCAACTAGTTCCTTTATGTTCTGTGTCTTGAGCAGATTTTGCGAGAATCGCCCTACTGCTACAGCTATGACCATCGCGAGATTTCATGAAAGATGGTCCGGGATTTCAAAGATCTGAGCAGCATTACATACAAGAATTTAAACCTGGAGGTGAAAGTGCTACCAGACATAGAAGTATAACTAGTGTGGCATCAGCATATAGTTACCACATGAGTGCACACCACATGGTAGTATGACATAATAAACCTTCTCAAAATCTTGAGCAGTGAGAAGAGTGAGAACATTCTAGAGAAAAACTAGCCCCTCAATCCTCTCATTCCAGACCATATCTCAAGTCAAGTCCCTCGCTCTTCGCCATGTACCCAGCAGTGCACCAATTAATCAGTCCCAATTAGGAAAGGGCAGTGCTCAATGCGGAAGTTCAGATTTTTTTTTTTTTTTGCGCTTCTCTTTTTCCTGCAGGCAGACAGAAAAAAATTTCAGATAAACTCTCTCATCATTCCCTCCGGAAAAAGATATAAAAGGAGTGGCGCTCCCCTGCTTCTGCATTTTCTTTTGCACTTTCGATTTTCTCTTTTTTACTATCTACAACTCAATAGACTTATACAACAATGCAATTCAAATCTGTCGTCGTCGCTTTAGCCTCCGTTGCTGCCGTCTCTGCTGCCAACTCCTCCAACGCTTCCAACAGCTCTAACGGTTCCACCTCTGTCTCTACTGGTGCTGCCGCTTCCAACGCTATGGGTGCTGGTGTCTTCGGTGCTGCCGTTGCCGCTGGTGTTGCTTTCCTTTTCTAAATTGATTAAAACCTCAACAAGATTGTGAAGAATTAATTCTACAGCAATAATTCAAAAAAAACATTTCGTTATTATTCATTGAAGCTAGTTTTTTGCTCTATGGGAAGAAGATGTATTATTTTTAATATCCAATAGTCATAATAATATAATCTTTTCTGATAAATATAAAACTGTTGTTTTAAACATTTTGTTTCTTTTTGTTTGGTTTTATCAGTTGGCTTAATCCGGTGTATTTTTTATAGTGTTTTAATTGAAAAGGGAGTACTTTATAACTTTGATGTAGTCGTACTAAGATTTCTTGTTGATTAATGAGCTCTCTACTCACCTACTGAGATGTTCCCATCTTGATGTCTCTAAGTACTGATAACATAACTATCAGCTAGTTGATGTTTTTTCTAATCCCTTCTGAACCTCGAGAGAATCAGACAAAAGCTGGCCTTTCCAAGATGAGGCTACTCCAACATGAAACCTTACGATTTTCTACAACTTCCTATTGTATAGCGTATGTCGCCAATATCGATGTGAGATTTCCACCATATCTAAGCTTCAAGGTTTAGCGAGCATCATCATCACCAGCGATAAAGCAAGATCCCTATTGTTGATTTTTAGCTCCCCTTGCACAATTATTAATTTTTAAGGTTGACCGCCAAACCAAAAAAAAAAAGCTTCGAGCTCGATTTCTCGGAGAATTTCGAGTTTGGTGATGTTGCGCGGTGGGAAAAACAGGATTTCAAATCGCCTCGCTTGCTGTGCTAAAAATAGTAATTTCTCGATCTGCTCAACTTTAAAAATTGCTTTTTTGGCAAGAGGAATTGCGCCGCGAACCAGCGAGACTCGAAAATTTTTGCAATTCGCGACTAATTAGCCCAATCCGGAATGGTTAGGACTAAAGAATGGGTATATCACGTGGATACTAGGGCTCAATGCGTAAATGAAAGCCTACATTCCTCTAAAAGTCGTACATACATGAATGTAGACATGTCAAACACTACCCGCGTGATAGAGAGGTGACCCGTAAGCGGTCCGTTGAGCTTTCGGATAGGTGATATGACTGTAATTTCAATCATTTGGAGCTCAAAGTTCAAAGTCCAGAGCCGAAAACGAAAATGTTACGCCATGATACAGCTCCACCAAGCTCATCGTTCTGGTTCTTGAGAACAAAGATACCCGCGTTGATCACATTCTGATTCTGATCCACGATTAGATTCAAGCCGCTAAGTTCTCTCAAATCCAGAATTACGCTGATTTTTTGGTCGATCTCTCTGTCTCAGATCTTATGATCTCTTTGTAAACACTTCTCTACTTCTAAAATTGTCGAGGCATATCAGTACTGAACCAATCCACAAGCGGTACACCTATCATAACGAAACAACCAATGCAATCACCCACCGGAACATCACCAATCAATTCTCGTCTTCCTATCTGTATTGTTCTAGAACGCATCTTATAAAACCGAGGAAACCGTTAGAGCGTGCATGAAATCAAAATCAACACGCACAATTTTCATTAAAAAA
Organism: Xingzhongia strasburgensis; assembly: GCA_030574715.1. NCBI lineage: Eukaryota > Fungi > Ascomycota > Saccharomycetes > Phaffomycetales > Wickerhamomycetaceae > Xingzhongia > Xingzhongia strasburgensis. The sequence goes on from JAJMFO010000018.1 coordinate 147,542, forward strand.
AAAAAAAAAAAGTTTGGTACCTTACGCTCTTTGATCTGGTACATTCAGACGTTAAAAGATAAAGTCAAACCAGGGAGAATTTGGTCCTAAATTCCAGTGGGCCAGTGTGTGTGTGTGTTTGTGGAGCTCTGTTTAGCTCTCTATTAGTACCACAGTTCTGTTGACCTCTGCGTTTTTTGAACCTCAGCCATCGCCAAGTTATACTGAGATCACTGTGTGTCTTTTTTTAGTGCTTTTGATTCCAGTTCTGGGGCAATTTGTCACCTTGTTTGATATTTGAATTAAAACCCTTGAGCATTTGAATTTATCCCTCATCGGGCCATCTCATCAACACATCGCGTCAGGTTTCATCTGATTTGGTTTGCGTCTTGGTGGGTGCCTTGTGTTTCTATCATATAACCATCAGAGTATGGGTCAAATAACGAGTGTCCAGAGTGATTATCAGGCTCCTCTTTATCTTTCAAAAGGTTTGATAGTATCCAAGATACAACTCTCGTCTCTAGATCATACATCCAAGAAACTTCTCAAGGTCGATCAAACTTCTCAGCAAATCATACTTCCCAAATCTCCATTGTCAAAATTCACACAAAATGAAAGAGAAAGTGAATGGCAGTATCTTTTAAATGTCGATTCCACTGATTCAGTGGATATACATCTAAAAGTATCTGAAGAGGTGTTGAAAGAGTTCAAATCAATAGAGACTGAAAGTGTTACGATATATAATAACCTCAAAGTGAAGTTCTATGATGACAAGTACAATACAACAAAAGAGAAAATACTGGCATCGAAGGTTTTGCTCAATAACAAAGAGACAAAATCCACAATGGATCCAAATGTCATTGAAATAACAGAAAATGCAAATGAATTCAGGCTTTCGTTTGATTTTGATGATTTACTGAAATATGGGAAAACATACATTGCAATAGTGGGATCCACGGAAGACATCATCAAGGTACCCATTTTCATATCGCACAATCCTAGCCAACTTTCAAGAGCCAATGTCAGACCTACATATAAAGATTCTCTACTTGAGTACATCGAAGATGGTCCTGAATTCAGAGCCCAGACTGTCAAACTTGAAGATCAGATCAATCAGTTCAGAATACTACTAAAGACCTTAATCAAAAAGGCCCAAGTTGTTGATGAGTCTTCCAGAAATTTAGCATTGGCCAGGTCCAGTTTCTCAAGCTCTCTATCGGATCTCACACAATATGCGTCTTTCATTGAGAATAGCGTGATGGCCGAATTGGTCAATGATTTGATCCCCATACTGACCGAGCGATCTAAAAGAGATATTGATGAGTCGAACGTTTTGACCCGAAATCTGTTGAGTCCAATGGTTTTGATCTACAACTCCGATATGAAACTTTTCAACAACAAGAGGAAACTCTTCAATGATCAGGCCAAAGATTTCTACACCTGGCTCTGTAAGCATCAGCAGAGTCCCGGATCTTCACACACAAATAAACGGCTGAATTTCGAGCTGAGCAGATTTGATTATTTTATTTATTTGAATGAATTCAAGAACGGATACCCAATCAGGAATTTGCTTTACAATTTTGCCCTATTTTTGCAAGAGTTTGATCCCTCTCAGTATTCAGAAGCTGTCAATACCAATATCTCCAAGGCTGTTTACTACTATCAACATTTCGCCAAGTACAGAGCTGCTCAGCAACAGTACAAGAACTCGTTGTCCACTACCACAAGTTTCAAACCACTCCCTGAGCCCTTTGTTCACGAGATGGGTCACCACCACCACCACCACCATCATCATCAACTACAACAAGACCAGAAACATCAGCCCACCAATAACATTGCAAGTGCGCACTCAAGTCCTCCGAGATCCGTGGCTTCCTCAAGGCCCTCAACACCCAGTGGCCCTCAAAACATCACAAAGAGCTCACCAACAATCAAGAAAACAGGTGTCTTGTACACACTAGGGGGCCAGGGCAAAAGTGGGTGGCATAAGCAGTACTTGTCATTGAAGGACAATTTGTTGAGTGAATACATTGATTGGAAAGAAGGTCAGAAATTAAGAGGATCGCCTATTGACCTGACATTCTCCTTCATCAAGAGCATTGATACTCTGAAAGATCGAAAGTTTTGTATTGAGATCATCACACCAATGAATATTAAGAGAATTTTCCAAACTGAAAGTGAAGTTGAAAGAGAATCTTGGATGCAAGCGTTTTCATCTGCTGCTAGTTTGAAAGCTGATGATAATCAATTCAATAGATCGAACTCAACAAGATCTAACAAGACATCTCGATCCAAGGATGACATTTTGGTTTCTCGTCAATCTTCGAAAAGAGTCTCCACTGCAAAGAGATTGTCATACAACCCACAAATGGCCAGCTCAAGTGATCTTTTGAATAAGACTCCAATGACTGCTCCTTCCTTATTAGCCTTTGTCCATGATATTGATCTGTCCAATAGAATCTGTTGTGATTGTGGGACTTTGAAATCAGTTGAATGGATCTCATTGAATTTGTTGGTTGTTGTGTGTATTGATTGTTCAGGGGTTCATAGGTCCTTAGGTACACATGTCTCCAAGATGCGCTCATTGACTTTGGATAATAAGTCTTTTACATCAAGAGAAATCCAGGAGCTGTTATATCACGTTTCAAATAAGTTTGCCAATACTTATTGGGAACATGGATTGGTTCCAAAGGATAAAATCACACCTTTGTCTACTAATGAAGAAAGAAAAATTTTATCACCAACAAGTATGCTAACAAGAAATTCATATCACCGGATCCTTTGTTTAAGCCCAATGAGGCCTTGATCAAAGGAGTTCATAATGCAAATATTGCATTGATCTTGAAAGCTTTGGCATATGGTGCTAATACTTCAATGGTTGTTATCAAAGAAATCCACGGTGAGAGGAAGGAGGTTTCATTATTTGAATACTCGTTAACTCATTTCCATGGAACTGAAGAAGATCCGATTTTTGATGTGTCACAATTACTACTTTTGAACAATACTCCAGTCACTTCAAAGGAGTCAAATGTCCTCGATTTGAATGATAAACAAACCGAGTTTTGGACTTCAAAGATAGATGGTGGCTTTGTTGCAGAACGTTCCAAGTCTGTTCAATTTACATCCAGTTCCTCAGTGCAAGACTTAAAGCCACAAAAGGCTGCTACTGCTCCTTCTGCCAGTGGATTACAAAGATCGAAATCTATGTTGCTAAAGAGGAGTTCAAGTACCAAGTTCTCCCCTACTACGAAACGGGACTCTATTGATGTTGCCAAGCCCAAAGACAAGTCGAACAGAATGAGTCGGTTTAAAATGCTAGGATTCAACAGATCTACAAGTAATTAACGTTTTCTCATACTATAATTTTTAAAATCTGGGGTTTTGTGTCACTTTTTATTCATATCCAGGTTCCTGAAAGAAAAATACCCAAGACTGCCACACACCTTTGATAGCTTTCTTCGGAACATATTCCTGGAATCCAAGGATCCTCACATTCATTATCACATTCGTTCAGTCGCTCATTTATTTTTACTTTTGCAGGTGTCGCTTGCTGGTACTAAACCTGTTCCTGAATATCTTGCACGTTTTTTGCATTATTTACTATATTTATTTTCTATAACTGCTACCATTCTATAATGGAATCTCCCTTGGATCCTGCTGAGTTGTTTGATGTTGATGAGTGTATTGGACGTGGGAATTTTGGTGATGTTTTCAAAGCTGTGGAGAAGGATTCCAACAAAATTGTTGCAATCAAAGTTGTTAATCTTGAAGAAACCGATGATGATATTGATGTCTTGGTTCAAGAGATTTCATTTCTTTCTCAACTAAGATCTCCTTATATCACGCAGTATTATGGAACTTTTGTCAGTGATGTAAGCATGTGGATTGTTATGGAATATTGTGGAGGAGGTTCTTGTGCAGATTTGTTGAAATGTCATAAATCCTTATCAGAAGATGCTACAGGGTTTATCATTAGGGAAACCTTGCGAGGTTTGGAGTATTTGCATCAAGAAAGGAAAGTTCATAGAGATATCAAGGCTGCTAACATTCTTTTGACAAATTCAGGTGAAGTGAAACTTGCTGATTTTGGTGTGTCAGGTCAAATGAATGCTACAAATGTTAAAAGAGGTACATTTGTTGGAACCCCCTTTTGGATGGCTCCTGAAATAATTGTGAGAAAGGCTGGTTACAATGAAAAAGTTGATATCTGGTCTTTGGGGATCACTACTATTGAGTTGGTGACTGGACATCCTCCTCACTCTGATTGTGAGCCAATGAAGGTTCTTTTCCAAATTCCTAAACAACCATCACCTTGTTTGAGTGGTGTTGAATATAGTGATATCATTAAGGAGTTTGTGAGGTTTTGTTTGATCAAAAATCCCAAACATAGACCATCAGCTTCTACTTTATTGAGAACTAGATTTATGAAGTTAGTTAAGAAGAATTTCTCTTTATATTCTATGATCAAGGAAAAGGATGAGTGGATGGCTAAGCATCGACCAAACCCTAGAAAGCCACGTTATCAAATCGACGATAGACTCTACAGCAAGAGTATGGCGAGTTTGAAGTGGAATTTTACCACAAAGAGAGATGATTCTCATCATGTCTTAAAATCCAGTCCATTAAACGTTACAGAGAAAGAGGACTCTATGACATCTCCAGAAAGTGATGAGACGAGTCCAGTGACCTCAGATAACTATGTTGGTTCATTAGAATCTGATTTGACCTCCCCTGAGTTACAAATTTCTGAAGAATTACTGGTTTCCAGTGGACTAACCTCTCAAGATCCACCTCAGATTGGTATATTGAAAAGCAGCTCTCCAATCAAGGAGAATAATACCTCTCCAAAGAAGGTACACGCACCCTATAAAATCGAAAAGCATATTCCCATGGAACTTGAAGAAAGCAAGCAGATTGATTATTTGAACGATGTTATATTACACTGTTTCAAGAAGGTACATCACAGAGCCAAATGTGCAGATACTAAGATCACAGTTTCTGATCTTGGGAAACAGTTTGTTCATAGTGAAAGAAGCCAACCTGGATTATCAGAAGCGTTATCCGAGGAGATTTGGTTACGAATGTGTCAATTCAGGAAACCAGCCTAATGATCAACAACAAAACTATTAGCCTTTTAGCCACTATATAACTACTTTAATTATTAACGAACATCTAATGCATTGATCAACAAAGCTGTAGTGACGTGTTTGTGTATACATTGAGTTTGTGTTTTGTGGTGCATAAGTCACCAAGGGTTTTGTGTCAAAAAGACACAAAGATGAATGGTTGTGTAACAGTAGATAGCTTTCTTGGGGCCTCTCGGGTTATAACTTCCTTCGAGACTCTTGTTGTTTTACTTTTCCTCGCACAAAAGTATTTTGCTAGTGTTTTATCTCTTGTATCATTGCAATAAGTTATGAAAATCAGTACTTTGATCTCAACTAGTGCATGTGTCTCAGTGGCCTTTAGTGCCGTTCTTGGGTTTTCCACTGTTCCTAAATTTAAAGCCAATTCCCAATCTTCTCCACAATTATCTGATAATGATGTCTTGGTGTATAAAGACGATGATGATTACCAGTTTGTTAATTCTTATGGCAAGAATAAGACTCAGAATAATGATGATGAAGAAGATGACAATGATGGTGGTGCTGAGGATGATGGGTTCAACCTTCCAAGTCAATGTCAACAAAATAGTTATCATATTCAGTCACAAAATGATTTAGATGTTCTTGCTAAAGATTGTTCTGATATTTTGGGATCTATTCATGTTTCCAATTATCAAAGTCCAGTTATTGATACTAGTAATCTTAAGACTATTGGTGGAGATTTCACAGTTTCCAATGCCACAAATTTGGTTAGAATCAATATGGCCAAATTGGCTGTTATTGGAGGGAAATTTCAATTGGGGGAATTAACAACTTTGACATCTATTTTTGCACCATATTTGAATAGTGTTGATACTATTGATTGGAAAGTTTTACCAATTTTGAGTACTGTGGAGTTCACCACTGGAATTAGACATGTTAAGAACATTTTAATTTCAGATACTTCTTTAACAGGATTTTCTGGGTTTGATAATAATGTTGATTTTTTGCAAAATTTGAATATAAATAACAATAGATTTTTGGAGAATATCACATCAAGTATCAAAAGTGTTAGAGAGAAGTTGAGTATTAGTGCCAATGCAAGAAATGTTGCAGTATCAATGCCCAATTTAGAATATGCCAATAATGTCACTTTACAAGATATTTCTTCAATAAATCTTGACAAGATTGAAACAGTTAATTCATCTTTGGAGATTATTCATAATAGATTTGAATCATTGAAACTACCTAAATTGAAAAAAGTTGGTGGTAGTTTAAGTCTTATTGAAAACAATCAATTGAATGAATTAGATTTTTCATCTGTTAGTGATGTTGGTGGTGGATTAGTTTTATTAAACAATACCAAGATTTCCAAGATCAATTTTTTCCCTAAATTAGCCACAATTGGAGGTGCTATTGAATTTGTTGGTTCTTTTACAGAAACAACATTTGATAAATTGAAATTGATAAAGGGGAGTGCCAAAATTGATAGTGAATCACCAGTTTTCGATTGCAGTAAATGGACTCATGTTATGGGGGATACCGGGTTTTCCATAATCAAAGGAGGTAAGGCAACGTGTCGTAGTGCACAGATTGAAAGTTTAGTTGATTTTGATCAAGATGGGAAACCAGTTGGAGAACAAATTAGAGAACGTGCCAATGGTAGTAGAACATTGACGAGAGTTAATGGGAGTGAGATTTTGCGTGGTGATGAGAATGGTGGAGGGTCTCTTGCTGGTAATAATCATTCTACTTTGGGTGTTTCCATTATCATGATGATTTGTGTCTTTTTGATGATTTAACAAGTTTTTATATATTTATATTTATATGTAATTTGAATAAAAATTGAAAAGTAAACAAAGACAAAGACAAAGTAAACAAAGACAAAGACAAGGAATGTCTCACGAGAATAAACCACCGCTGAAGCGCAGAAGGAAGACATCGAGCTGTGTCTCGTGTCGGAAGCTCAAGACACGCTGCGATTTCGAGCCCATTGTCGGCAAATGTCACCGGTGCAATGTCCTCAAGATTGAATGCTCGCTGACGAATGAGAAGGCGGAGGAGATTGAGAGCTCGATCCATGACGCAGAGACACATTCAGGAGACACAAGCGAGGACAGGCTGTCCAGGATAGAGCGGACTCTCGGGGTTGTTGTGGACAAGTTGGAGGGCATTGTTCATGATCAGAGAATAGTTGGATATAAAAGTCAAAAGGAAGAAGAAGAAAAAGATATCAATTCAGACTATAAATATCTAGAGGCACTGGGGAAAGCCAAGTGCAATTATCTGGACAATTCCGTGTCGAATTCTGTTCTGAGTGTGATTTCAAGACTGGATTCTAAACTGTTTAAAAGAGTGGATAAGTATCAGTATTTTGCAGAGGTTTGTTCCAAAGAGTTTTTGGATAATTTTTATTCAAAGCATAGATCCACATGTCTCAAACTGGGCACTGAGTTCCTTAGTGTGGCACATTTCTGGATCATTCCTGGTGGGATCAAGACAATTACGGATGAATACGTGATGAAGCATCCTTTTATATCTGCTGTGTTTGTACTGTTATCCATGTGTTTTGATGAAGAGGAGTCCTTTGCTGAAGAACAGGATACTTTGTATTGGATAGTGAGGAACATGTTGAGTATTGCATTGACCACTAGTCCACTAACAGACCATGACGTTGAGGCTATCTTGTACTGTTGTATTTATAACATTGCAAGGAAACCATTACAACCCATGTTGGATACTTGGTTGATCTCTGGTGATGCATTGAAATTGATGATGATTAGTACGAATTTCTATCAAATAAGTGAAAGAGTTAAGTTGAAATTGTATCAGGATGATGATTTATTCCATTTAAGAATATGGACATTGTTAAGTATTTGTCATTTACAAAATTCCATTGGGAATGGGAGACCACATTCAATCCCTATGGATTATTTAGAAATCATGGATTTTGTTACACAATTCCCACAGAGTAATTCGGAAGATAGTGTGAATTATGCTTTGTTCAAATTATCAAGAAAAGTTCATAATATGTTTTATACAGAAGATTTGTTTTTAAATGTGATTAAATATAATGGATTTGAACAAATTGAAGGACAAACTTGTTTTAAATTGATAAAATTGTTTGAATGGAGACAAACATGGGATGAATTGATAAATAATGATATTGCATCTACTTTATTATTCCATTATGATTTTTATCATGTTATCCTATCAAGAAGATTCATCTCATCATACAATAAAGAATATCAAAAATCCAAAGATTTTAAAGTATTGAAATATTTAAAAGTTGGATTCAATACATCAATGTATTATTCAATGTCAATACTAAGAAGATTTTTACAACTTCCGAAATCTATGGTGAAAGGATCTCCTAGTTCTCTATTAACTCAGATTGTTTATTCCTGTGTGACATTATATGATTTCAAAAACAGATTTGAAAATAGTTTCAACACAGTGGCTTTGAATTTGATCTCTAGAGTTTATTGGCATTTGAATCATGTTGGTGAAACTAAAAATGATGCTACAGATACAGTGGGTCGAATTATTAAGAGTCTTGTTGATGTTAAAATGGTGAATTATCCAACTACTAAGGTCAATCCTGACCATCATCATCATCATCACTCTAATGAACAAGATCATGAGATTGATGAATTTGATTATAAACCACTCCATGATGAAATCAGTCATGAATTTTCAAGTGATGTTCGAAGTAATAATGGAAGTGAAAATGGATTGATATTAGATGTTGGAAGATTTGAGAATTTCGATGATTTCTTTAAAGTTATAGCGGGGACACCATTGAATTGATGTCTAAGCTGGGATATTTATTCTTATACGACTATACATTATAGATTTCCAGTGAAATTTGTTATCCACGTTTATATGCTTTACTGGGGTTTTTTTTTAGTCTATGCATAATCTTGCTTAGTCGTTCTTGGTGTTGTTTTTATCTCTATAATTGAGTAAAAGATTGATTTGGATATGATTCTTTAGGTGTGGGCACTGTGTTATTCAATGATGGAATTTGGAAGGATACTTTCATACACGAAGAGTAAGGACAAAATGGGGTTTTCCCCTTGTTGATGATTGTTTTTTGAAGCGATAATCTCTTGATCTCGCTGGCTCTAAGATAAATTCATAATCAGATACAAAGACAATATCCAAGACTTTCTACTCAGTTTCAACCCACCGTCAGTGTTATAACACTAACAAGGAGACCTTCACCTTGACCGAAGCTTTTCCAATCAAGTACGATGCAAAGAAGAACATCATCTTTATGGTTTCTGATAGACTAGGACTTTCTGATATCTCCAATGCCAGACAGTATAAACAATGGTGGTAGACAACACTTACACTCTGCCAATTTACTATCATATGAAGTTGATAGAAACCCTATTGAAGTGCCATCTTTAAGAGAAATGTCTTTATTAGCTTTAGAAACTATGATCAAAGATATCAAAAGCTGTTAGCTTGGGATGGACATCGTTAGCTCAAACTCAACAGGATGTTCCCCTTCATGCCTATGCTAATACTATAGACCATTGGCAGCTGTGGGGTCATGAAACCCCTAAATTCTTTGAGTTAGGTGTCGACTTTGATGAAATCATTCAATTTAGTGTCGATTTAACTATATAAATCTCTTGAATCTTTATAGTGGGTATGCAAGTCGTAGTCTCAAATAAACACTTGAATCACATGATAGTTTCTCTCTTTAAAAGCGTAATACCATACTCTTCACCATTTAAAACACATCCCGCCTATGTGAAAAGCCGTAAACCAAGTCACACAGGTATAAAATTGAAAAAATGATGCCATCCCACTAAACAAACGTCATCTCGGAGCCAAAGAAAAAAAAAAACCGTTATGCACCTCATTTATTACCGCCGTCGGAGTTATCAAAAGAAATTCATCACATAGAAAAAATTCACTCTTGTTTTGTTTTGTTTTTGAGATTTGAGATTTGAGATTCAGTATACGTTGCCAGTGATGCCATTCGACGATTTCAAAGGTTTACAGATCGCTATTGAGGAGGCTGTTCAAGGTATGTTTGTGGGGTTAAAATTAAATTTTTATGGTTCAGTTTATTAACACTATAATAATTAGGTGCCAATGAAGGTGGTGTTCCAATTGGTGAGTGTTCAGGAGTGATCTTTGAGTATATTATGTGTACTAACTGTCAGCTAATCAGGTGGTTGTTTGATACATGAGGATGGTACAGTATTAGGCCGTGGTCATAATATGAGAATGCAAAAGGGATCTCCAACTTTACATGGTGAGATTTCCACTTTGGAGAATGCTGGTAGATTGAAAGGTAATGTTTACAAAGATTGTACAATGTATACCACATTGTCACCTTGTGATATGTGTACTGGTGCTATTCTGATGTATGGTATCAAAAGAGTTGTTATGGGAGAAAATGCAACATTTATTGGAGGTGAAGATTATTTAAGACAAAGAGGTGTTGAAGTTGTCAATATGGATAGTCAAGAATGTAAAGATTTGATGGCCAAGTTCATCAAGGAGAATCCAAACGAGTGGAATGAAGACATTGGTACTGAGTGAGAATGAACCTTCTTCTTATCAGTTAAAAATACAAAAAAAAACCTGGACTCATAAATACATAGAATTGAAATGAATAGAGAGAATGGAAATTAGATTCATTTTGTAGCAGAAGCAGTAGCAGCAGATACGGTTTCAGAAATTGATTCAGCAACTTTTTTAGCGACATTTTTCTTTGCAGAAGTTGCTGGGAATATTAATTCCATATAACAAACACCTAAACCTACAATAGCCAACAATATTTGGAAATGAGCAGGAGTACCACCTTCAGCAACTGGAGCACCACCAATCACTTGGTTTAATCCGGATTGAATAGCAGATATCAATGAAAACCAAGATAATAATTTATTCTTCATAAACATAGCAGCCATTGGCATTGATTGAGAAATAATACTAGTTTGTTGGGCTTCTTGCTTTTGTTGTGGAGCATGGACGTAAGGTACGACGAGTTCCTGCTTCTTGACGGATGGAGCCATTGTTGATATGAAGATAATTTAAGACTTGAATGTATTCTTTTAATTATGGCTCATGTGGATTTTTCGATTGTGGAGCTTTATATATTTATCGTCGAGAAATCTATAAATTTGTTAGGGCCACGGTGTGGTTGACGATAACAGATCATGTGACTTTGGTTGTTGTTATGTTTGATTGTTGATTTATAGATTAGTGATTGAAATGAGAGATGGTGGTTATCGCTGGTGAAATACTGAAGCAGTTGTAGTGTAAGATTATCTAAAAGAAAACTGGGTGAAATTAGCTGAAATTAAAGGAGATGTCTGACTATATTTTTACTTCATAGGCAAAATAATATTAAAACATATCTTATTAACCTCAAAGATTGATTTATTTTACTAAAAAATGTGTAATAACTTGTCTTTACAACTTTCTAAAATCTCTAAACAAACAATCCCTCATAGATATCACTCAAATCTCTGCCCAAACACAGAATCAAATACCAATAAACTAAGCGTTTAAAATAAGGGGATAAAATACACCAATTCACCCTTTACAAAATGACAGACAGAATATAACTTATAACAGCAAAGAATGTAAAGAAATGAGCTTTTCCACTCACATTTTATCAACAAACAACAAAAGAAGCACCTCATTTCATATGTCACAGGGACAAAGAGAGAAACAGGCCGTGGGATCATCCTCGGACACCCAGGATCAGTCGCCAGCACGCCTCGTCAAGCTCATATCGGTGCAGTTGAAAGAGAGCGCACTGGACTCCCCGAGTTTTAGAGCCGCCGCTAGCCACCACAATGCCCAGGTTGAGCAGGCAGAGCAGTGGGTCGAAGGGCTCGTGAAGTCGTTGAGACGGTACCCTTCGCAATTGAGTGATTTGGGAGAGGCGAACACGGTGCTACTGGACCAGCTCATGCCAGATTTTGTGCGACACCGACTCGTGGACCAGGAGAACACATTGGCGGTGCTTGAGACGACGAAA